>BMAW01007686.1:73395-142333 GCA_019974015.1 Nephila pilipes | reverse complement strand
TGTGTGTGTGTGTGTGTGTGTGTGTGTGTGTGTGTGTGTAATAATTAAAACTTTATGTTACTCCCTCGTAAATGCAACGCAGTGTTTTAAGCACAATCATAATTGTATTAATGTGACTACCTGGTCATAAAATAATTAATGATAAAATGAAGCGATATCTTCTCTTAAATTAACTTTAAAAAAAAAGACTGATGACAGTGTAATAAACTATTTTATTGAAAGCCAAACAAGTACAAATATTTTTTTTTTTAAAAAATCTATTGAGGTGAAGCTATTGACAATTAAAAAAGTCCCTTAATTATTGCTTTTACTGTGTAAGGAAGAGACAAACTTTCAGCTTGAGATGGAAGAGATCATTTTTATTTGCATCTTGATTGCAAAAGCTTAACAAAACTCACTAGAAATAACAAGCATTGTCACCAATATGGTACTTTTCTAACTCATCAACTTGCCATTGCTAGTGCTCACTCTTTGATCATATCAGAATACGCTAAGACACAAATCATAATCGCTTTTATTTTAACAAGGTCTTTGTTGGGTTAAGCAAGTCACTATCGCTATGTGAAGCGACCCAAATATTATTATTTCAGTGGATCTGTTTAAAAATCACCAACTTCGTGATAAAGAGTTACTGTCTCTGTGATAGAGAGTCATTATTTCTTATATAAAGAGTCACAGTCTGTGCGATATGAAGTCTCTTCTCTTTGATAAAGAATCATTGCACCTGTGATAGAGTCACTATCTCTTTGATAAAATGTCATTATCTCCATGAAGAATGACTGTGATACGAAAAATCCCTGTCTGTGATAAAGAGTCACTGTCTCTTTGATAAAGAGTCACTATCTCTTTGATAATCAAAACCTCTTCAATAAAAAGTCACTGTCTCTGGAAATAAGAGTCACTATCTTTGGAAATGAGAGTCAATATCTCTGGGAATAAGAATCACTACATCTGTAATTTCATTAACATAGAGACTCTAGTTTTATGGGAAAAAATATAAAATCTGCATACTATTATTGAAATATATGAACATTTTCTGTTGAAAAAAACTTCACTACGTTTTTATGAAACTGTTCTTGAAAATCTTGTTGTTGTAAAAGAAGTTTTTTTCCCTCCACGCTTTTTTTACGAAGTTGTAAATACTTTATGATGTTGTGTGCGATTTTCTTTTTTCTTTCTTTCTTTTTTTTTATTTTTTCTTACAATACTGAAGAAGGTTGAATGTGTTTTGATGAAGCTATTCTTGAAATTCCTTTAATCTATATTAAGCTCCTTTCCTTCTGACGTGTTAGTAGCAATTTCAAGTGTTTCCATAAAACTGCATTTTAATTTTTTGTTGTTGCATTTGATGTTCCTTTCTTTTAGACATTTTTGAAGTTGATGTCTTAAGAAAGTAATTTGTAACACCAATCTCTAAATCTTCCTGATGTTGTATGAGATACTCCCCTTTTTCTTATTTAATTGAAGCAATTTATGTATTTCCATGAAGATGCTTTTGAACTTCTTGCTGTTCTATATGAAATTCCTTTTTTTTATGTAACTGTTGGTGATGTTATTAGTTACAAAATATTTTGAAGAAGCCATACATAAAATTCCTTTTGTAATATATGCCGTGAATTTCTTACATTGCTTTCTGAAATAATTTTAGTAACACTGTAGAATTTCTTTCTGGAAAAGAATGGACAGAATTGATTCAGGAAAAGGGTTTATCTGCAGAAAAGGCATTGTTAAGCTCGGGTTCTTTCTGCAAAGAGCTTCCCATGTTCATCAAGTGGTTGCTTTCATACAGTTAGAATTTGAAAATAATTTGTAAAACAAATATATTTCTCATAAAAGTGAATCTGATTCTATATAATCCACAAATGACTACTGACATTTTCAAAAAAGATTTGAAAATCATTCAGAGTGCAAGCAGCAGTTACGCATTTTTAGTAGTCATTTTCTATGCTGTGGTAAAAGGCTTCGATGTCCTCTGGCGATACAAGCGTCCACTTTAGTGGAAGAGTCACTTATCTGCGTGATTTTATAGTGTTCCAACAGTAAGATGTATCCAACGGAATAACACATGTAAGTCATGTCACAAAAATATATCATTTGCAACATGTTGGTAAACCAAAGAAGAAGGAGAGAGAAAGCACCTAGAAACGTTTCCCTCATTGAGAGTATTTTGTTAATTAGTATTTACCTCAAAAACATTCAAAAACGCTGTCAAAGTAATTAAATCGCAACTTCACTTAGCTTATTCAAACACTAAAATGAACATTTTTCAGCATAACAATGTAATTTTAAGCAACTGTGAAATTTGTTGCATTTTTTTTTATTGAATCCAATAATAGAAACATTGTTAAGTAATTAAAGGTTTAATTTTGCTACAATGGAACTATAACATAAAAATAAATGCATTAAGTCTTTGAATAATTAAACTAAAGTATAGTATTTTTTTAAAAAAATACTACTTTTCTCCTCCTTTTTGCAATAATTTATTATACTCATCTCAGATTAACATTTAAAGATTTGGAACTTTATCAAAGTTTTATTTCTTCTTTTCAAAATACGTTACGCTATTTATTTTAAAAAATAATTTTACATCAATTTCGAAATATTTAAAGGTCTTTATTTCATATCTTCAGTTAATTTTCTTGTGAAAAATAATTGACAATTTCTAATGATTTATTAAATTCATACTTTAGAGATAAATATGTTTATTGGTTAAATCATATAAGGATTGAATAAAATACATCGAACTCCCAACTTAGACTGTTCCAGAGCACACTCGTTAAATAAAATGTTACTTATACTTTTTTTATCATCACGCCAAGTAAAGCTAAAGCATTTGAAACTATTTGGCTATTTGGGCTCAAATATATATATATATATATATATATATATATATATATATAATTCATAGAAATTTTAAACTCACAAAAATTTTCTTTTTAATGGTTCTTTTATTGTGATGTTTGGAAACATTTTCAAGTTATTTAACATTAGATTTTGATTCTAATGACGCACAGTTTTAAAAAAAAAAGATAAAAAATATTCAAACGTTTTTTTACCTTATTAATATTTTCATTTAAGGACATATAAGTTTCTACGATTTACGACCGAGTTCGCTTCAAAATAACTAGTCGTAAATCGCACTGGTCGTAAGTCGATTATATATTTTTTCAACACTGTTTTCACTCAAATTAATTATTAATAGTGTACATTGAATGTAAAACTTCAATCTCTGCACGTATAATAATTATGTATAATACGAAAATTACACAATTTGAGTGGGCTTTGGTTACATTCTGTAAAAAAAAAAATGTAATCGGAAATAGCGTAATGTACAAATAGTAAGTAAATGATTTTCCGCCATCATGTATACTTCAAAAAAATATTTGTATGAAAACGTCCTTTCGATTTCTCCTGTGGTACATAAATGTTATGTTATGCAAATTACGTTATTTTATAAATCACATAAATTACTTATTATCCCTACCAGACCCGTTTTTGTAGTCGCAAGGGCAAAATGGTCGTTAAGTCGCTTAAGTTGTAAGTAGAGAAGGTGTACTTAGCTAATGGTTTGCAATGTACTTTTTCGAAATTTTTGGTATAATTTTATTTTATAATGTTACATATAATCATTTAAAAAATATGTTTATTTATACAAATTAATATGATTAAAATGAAACATTGGTTACATGCCATATTTGACATTTTTTTATAGTTCAAAGTCCATTTCATCTTGGCAAACCTTTTATTTTATATGCCCTTTGTTATTAGCTTTTATTGTAAGTCTTAAGCTAACTAGGCAACCTGTTTTAAAGTCGCCGAAAACTACTGAAATCGCATATCTGTGTTCTTAATAATTAATATTGTTTAATAACCATCACATGTCCAAGTAGTTATTGACGACGTAAATCGCAATTATTAACCAGTGTGTTATGAAGGGAATGACACTTAATATCTTAAAATTTCGTCAACTCACTGAATGAGAGTTAGAAATGGAGTTTCCGATTAGTTTGGTTTCGTTTTACTAATGTCCATGGAGTTTCTGAAGAGAGTTGAAAAAATAAAATAGTGTACCAGTAAATTAGATATTATTCTTTTAGATTATGAGGGTACTCGATAAATTGTTACCTTATACGAAATATTTAACTGAATTTTATCAAGAACTTATTAGAGTACCCATTCTCCGCACGTTTGAATTTTGAAAATAATCCAGGAAACAAGAACTAATTTCCAAATGATATAGTTTAACTAGAATTTAATTTTTCAATGAATGTTTTTTTTTTTGCTGTGATTAATTTAAAAAAAAAGAATCATAATTCGACTTCAAAGAATAAAAAAAAATCAAATGAATATAATGAGCTCCTAAAAACTGTTGATTAAAAGATTAAATTGTTAAAAGTATATAGAGATCGAGGCGTCATGTGTGATGTTTTATGCGCCAGAGCTATGCAAACCGTATAATCATCTTCCCGAAGAAATAAATGCGCAAAAAAAAAGTGGAAAACTTGCACAATGTTTGTGTAGTTAGTGTAGATAAAAATTTATATATATATATAATTTGGTTGATTGTATATAAATTTTGTATATATATATTGAAAAAGAGACAAAGTTAAATTCCACATTCAATATGAATACCACGTCATTTGAATCGATATACACTCCATAACAAAAAGAAAAAAAAAAAAAAAAAACGCCCCAAGAAGGAGTTGCCCGATTTAGTGAAATAAAATTTTGTATGCAAAAATATTTGGATAGAACATGCAAGTGATTAAAATTTGGTGTCCAATGATGAATAGCGGGAGCTACAGCGCATCGGAGCTACGCACTCAACAGGTGTATACAAGAAGCGATTCTCAATCTGATGATCACATTTTCTGTTGCATTGCGATTTAGGATACCTTTCGACGACTGAGAAAATACCTCACCATAGGTTCCGAGCTCATTACGAACAACTATCAGAGTTTGACAGAGGTCGTATCATTGGATTGAAAGAGGCAGGTTGGGCAAATCGGAGAATCGCTCCTCATATGAATCGAAGCGATGCAGTGATTAGAAGATACTGGAAAGAATGGACGGATGATGGCAGATTTCAGCGTCATGATGGTAGCGGTCTACCTAGGGCAACAGCAGATCGGGATTGTCGGATATACTTTCACATTGCCGGATTCTTCGTTGTCAACCTTCAGATGTGCCACCTTCATATGAATATCAACCATGACCATTCACAGACGGCTGATAGAGCAAAATCTACGCTAATACCTACCGCTACGCCACCTGCCACTCACGCCTGTACACTATCGAGCCAGATTACAGTGGTGCTTGGCTCTATCAGGTTGGAATGAAGCTGTCTGGGGGCATATAGTGTTTAGCGACTCATTCCGCTTTTAACTGTGTCCTGACGATCATCGAAGACGTGTCTGCAGACGCCAGGATAGAGTGCCAATCATGCTTTCACTATTACACGCCACACAGGCCCTTAACCAGGATTTATATTCTGGGGTGCCATTTCCCTATATAGCCGGACCCATTTGGTCGTCATTAGAGGCACACGTATAGCACAGCGGTAGACCGACGACATTCTGAGACCTGTTTTGTTACCGTTCCTTTTGCAGTATCCTGGCCTTATATTTCAGCCAGATAATGCCTGACCACATATGTCACGTGTTCCTATGAACTGTCTTACGGCTTGCCAAACACTTGATGGACCAACTAGATCTCTCTCCAATCGAGCATGTCTGAAATATGATGGGAAGGCGATTACATTTACGAGGGAATGTTGATGACCGACAATTGGAGCAAATTTGAAGTACAGCAGAATACCATCAGGGAGTTTTACCACTCTATGCCACGTCGTGTGGTAACTTGCATTCAGGTTAGGGATGGATGAACAACTTTTTCGTGCTATTTCTTTCTTAACTATGCAGTTCTCAAATAAATAAATCAATTTTTCTGAAATTTTAATCATTTTCTATTCTGTACATAATTTTCCTATCCGCCAATTTTTATCTCCATCGGACAAATTCTTCTTGGTACGGTTTTATTATTAATTTTACTATTATTATTATTATATAGTGTTTCTTGATGAACTATTAATGATTGTTATAGGTCTGAATTGTCCAAAGAACAAGTTAGGCTTTAAAGCGCAAGCCTTTGGGCAGGCCTCTTAGCTTAAAGCAAAACCCCAAGCTATCATAACTTACAACAAGTGGAATCAGTGAGACAAACCTTTCTCCGATCTCTGCAACGTTCAGCCCATAGGCATGATACTACTACGGAGATTTCCAATCGTCGTGTAAGAAGAAATTTTCACTTAGACCTGATGTTCCCTCCTTATAAAATGACGGTCGTGCCGGGGCTTAATGACCGTGTTAGGCTAACCACGTTATATCTTCTGAGGCTTTTCTTCAAAATGCTCCACATGAAATTATTCATCTCTCAAGTGATAAAACTCATTTCCCTTTGTCAGGATGTGTGCACAAACATAACTTTCGCTACTGGGCTCCGAACAATCCAAAAAAATTCCATGAACGACGTTTTTACAGTAATCGAGTTACTGTTTTGTATTCTGTTGCATACTTTGGTATTATAGGTCCATAATTTTTTAAGAAGAATAGCAAAGCAATTATGTTAACTTTTGCCCGTTATATGGATATGTTGTGTAACTTTTTACTGCTGAAACTTTACAAGCATGGGAATTTGGATTGCGTTGTCCCAACAAGATGGTGCTTCAGACTACGTAGCCGAAATATTGCTGGACTTGCTGAAAGAAGTATTTCCGAAACGTCTGTCATCACTGTAAGATATTATTTCATGGCCTGAGACTAATTTCTGTGGGAGCATCTGAAGTCACTAGAATATACCACGGATAACTATGGAACTCAGAGCTGCTATCGAGCAAGAAATTGCGGCAATACCGCTAGAGATGACTAGGAGGGTAATGAGAAACTTCTGGGTGAAACTTCAGAACAGCATAGGCAGCGAAAGTCGATATTTAGACGAAATCATTTTCATAAGAAAGTGAAGGTGAATGGGAAAACCGATGTGATATATAATGCTCCTTGAAATTATAAAATAAAATTTTGAATAACACATATTATTGCTTTATTATTCATGTTTGAAATCGAGGAGTTATTTTTGACACACTCTATATTCGGCAGAAACCAATGTCATAGGCTTAGTCAAATTTAGCCTATCACATCTAAACATAAGCAATTCTTTATCAATATCGAACTCTGTTTATTTTTCTACAAACCGCTGTCTATCCACAAAAATATTAGCCTTTATTCTTGTAAAAACCATTTAGAAAAATTTCTTCCCAATTTTTCGATGCACTTAGCGCTTTTTTTTTTTTTTTTTTTTTTTTGAGTGGTTCCAAATTGTTGACAACAGCCCTGTAGTAGCTAACTCTAGTATTTAGATAAATTCCTTATATATTAGATATATTATTGGTATTTAGATCAATTACTCTTTTATCTATAGATAATATATATCTTAAATGTTTTGAAAAAATATAGGGCAAACTCTTTTGAGCGATAATTTTAATTTATCGTTTTACCACCTCCAAAAATTTCTAATCATCAACACATGATTAGTCATACGGATTATAAAATATAACCTATACAGATATAATGGATTATAATCTAACTATTTAAAATTATATAACAAGAATGAGTTTAGTAATTCGAAATGGTATTAATTAGAAATAACAAGAATATATATATATATCCAATTCTTTTTACACAGTATTTTTTACACTATTTTGAAATAACATGGTTCAACAAATATCTTATAACATGACTTTTTTGTTCCAGCACTAATCGCCCCCCCCCCGAATTTTTTTTAATTCTTATTTTGACATTGTAATAAGAAGACGATCGTTTTATGCCCACACACATGTGAGTGATTTGGTCTACTTCATGGCTTGTTTACTTTGCATTTTGGAGTTACGGGGAATACCCGAATTTCGTAATCACTTTTTTTCTTTATTTCATTGTACTTTAACTTGAACACAGCATTTCGGTTTCCAACCAAACTGTAAATCCATCACGCCACTGTTTCGACTATATTCATTCGCTTGATTTAAAAAATTAATTTAACATGTTATGAACATGTCTTGTGCCATCACTAGATTCAATTATTAAACACTTAGACACACTAACTAATGAAAGAGACACTAGAACAATATTTATGAACTTAATTAACTTATATTTACTATGACAACAACTCGCTATGCTCTCCCAGGGAATATTTCTAATAACTTCAATTTAACCCACCAATAGTAATCTAATAGACTCTTACCACTAATCCTTCCTCGACTGCAACTCAGACTCTAGATCAACTGTTGAGAGCAACAGCAAAATGACGTCTTATAGCAATCTTTAATCTAACCCTTTACTTCAATCAGCTTATCTATAGCTTCAGCTTTACTTCTCCTACAGCCTCTCTCTTTCAACCTCTCTACTCCTTCAACCTCTCTACTCCTTCAACCTCTCTACTCGCTACTTTCAGTCGGAGTTTATATATTTCCTAACTCACCCACTTCACTTCATTTCTAACTGCTTTACATAATAACTTTACGTATTCACGTTTCATTTTTGGTTGGGCAAAGGTTGTTTAGCAAACGCAATCAATCTCAATTAAAAGTCCCCAAGGTTAGTGAAAAGAAACCGCGAATAGCCCAATGTCACAGTTTTGAACCTCTGTATAGAAAATGAAAAAGTAACATTATCATGTTCTAAAAAAGGGAATACGAGATATTAAAAAACAGGTAGGTTTATAAGACATCACCCATCACATCATCTTGCCTCTAACTAGCATAAAATCAAAATACAGTAGGTCGGCAGTTAAAAAAAATCGATTTATTTTTGTGAAGCAACATTCAAAACTAGAGGGGGAAATATTAACAACTGAAGCTACTTATGCCTTCCTCACAGCAAAATATTATCAGTTACGTATCACACGATTGTTTACCAGATTATATAAACTTGTATAATTAGATTTTGAAATTTTAGAATTTCTTCAGGACATATCAAAAAGAAGGCTTTTCTTAACAATGTTCTTGCATCTAACTCTTTTCAGATGACTTTAGAAGCTTTATACAGTATTATTGGAATGTGTATTGATGGATCGCAATTTAGCGTAGTAATTTATTTTCTATTTGAATTTTTCTGTATTTCGATAAAATTCTAGATACATTCTATAAACTTATAGGAGTGTTGTGTTTGCGTATAAAAAAAAGCTGAAACTACATTATAGTACGAATAACAGCATTAAGTGAAAAAAATCTGAAAGAAAAATTAATAGCATTTGGGCGGAGACAAGTGCAACACCAATTTTTGTAGCATTAATTGCCAAGGGAAAAATAATGTATTCCAGCATTTAAAAAATTCACTGGGAGAAAACAGTGATTTTGTGCTATTGATTGCCTGTACAAATATTGAATAATTGTATACAACATGCCTTAAATGAACTGAACATAGATACTAAATCTTTAATACCAATTATTTTTCTACTCTATTAGAACCAAAGAATTGAAAGTATTCCACAATATATAAAAAAAAAATAAAAAGGTTTTGTATTTCCCTCAAAATAAAATGGATATTTGTATTTTCTACCACTGACAGAATGTGAAAAATATGTCTAGATCTTAGATCATATTTTTAATAAAATGAGCATCCCCTTATGTAAATTACGAAATTTCGAAAATGATTTGAATCCATATGTTACATCCTTTTTATAAGGAAAATAAAAAACACGGGAAAAATAATTGTCTCTCTAAACTAACTAAAACTGTATAGTATTATAATAATAGTACATATATTCAGTCAAAACCACAGTTTAACTACAAGAAAGAAGAAAAGTTGTTTGCCTCTGAAAATGAAGCAATTTATAAACAGAAACGAAGAGATTCAATAAGATAAATTACGAAACGAGAATATAGCATTTATGAACGAGAATATTTATATCTGAATAAAGGAACAGCTTCTTTTTAATAAGTTTAAATTTTTGATAGGATCCTAGAGGAAAATACGTCTTCTTGGGAATGGAGGGGGAGAAATTAACAATGCTTTTTAACAATGCTAACAGAAATGCAAAAAAACTGCATTTTCTGTTTCTCAACATAACCTTCATTCTACTTTAACATTATTTTAACTCTTTAGCGGTTTTAGGCTGAATAGCTTATTCTTGAATTAACTTATAATTTCTCATAAAGTTAACACTCATTATAGTTCTTTTCGTTCAATTATTATGAAGCTACTACATTGCTTACTACACCTATAAATAGTGTTTTTAAGCACGCAACTTTTTCTTCCTTGCTAAGACTTCTATTTTTTTTTTTTTTTTTTTCTATAGTGCTTTCTTAACTGTTTCGAAACTTCGTCAATTTCTAACACTAGCTTTGGAAATGTTACACAAGTTAGGGTTGGTTTTATTAATGTCGTACCAGAAACAACATGAGGGCTATTGGCGACGGATCTCGTAATTTTAAACCTTGGTCAAGTCACGAGTTCAACACCTGAGCAGGCACTTTGAACACTGACAGATTTAACGTTCATCAGCCTGGTACACGGTGGTATTTAGTAGCATCAAGGTTCGAACCCATGAGTCGATGAAAACCACCGGCCACAAGCCCGCGACCATGACTTCCTACGCTACCGCGGCCACGAAATGTTTCAGAGGTTTGAGCTCTTGATAATTTAACCATGTGTTGATTAATATTTAAAATACAAGTTTCATCTCCTTATCTTAACCCTGGATTAATTCGCTTTACCACTCGAGAACACATTTTCCTTAACCGCTTAACTGTGACATATATTTCAGAAAAATGGACTAAAAATTGAAAACTTTTTTAACTGTTTAATTTTGTTCATTATATTATAATAAAAGTTAGAAAATGGTATTTTATTACAAAAATAAAATTTTAAATATACCCATTATTTAAAAATTAATTAATTAAAATTAATGCCTAATTCATTAAAAATACCTAAACTATACTCCACATCGGTTCTGAATCGGACATTGCGAAAAAAGAAAATTATTTGCAAAAAAAAACTCACTGAAAAGCAACCAAAACTAAACGAGAAAGCGAAACTCTGCCTTTGTTTATCAATCCAAGAGTATCTTTGTTTATCTGACAGCACCCATATTTTTCCTCCCTCAACTTATGTCGTAATCGGTGAAAAACTAGAACCACTAATGCTATCTATTACGAAAATAGTGAATTAAGTATCCTAAAATAGAAACGAACTCAGCTCGGGCTTCACAAAATATATACGTTAATTTTTCTCCTGCCCGAAGTCAGTTCGGACATCACAAATACTGCACGTAGTAGTTGCCCGAAATGGGTTCGGGCGACACTGGCAAGAGGTTAATATTGCTCTGAAGCAACTGCATCCGCTTCTAAAGACAATACTTCGATTAATAAATGACAGCCTCATCCAAATCTCTTAAACTATTTTTCATTTCTAATATTAATTCATGTAATTCGCATAATTTCGCCCGGTCTTAGTTTACTAAATTTTCTTTAACATACTTAACAGCTATGAAATTGCTGTGCTCAAAACAGTTCACTTCCTTTTTAATCTATCTAATTGTTCAGACCTTTCGTCATCACGGAAATGTACCAAAAACTGCCATTTCTTCGATCAATAAAATCTAATTCTTATACATTTAAAAAAAATATTTTCATGCTTTTACCTTAATATTTAGGACACTGTCTCAAGCACGCGCCTTTATTATTTCTAGTATCTATTGTAGAGCTCCATAAGTGGATTATCAATTTTGGTTTTTAAAAATAATAACTGGCGATCCAACCCCTCCCAAAATAACTATAAGGTGATCCCCTAAGAGCTCGTCACCCACCAGTTGGGAACCACTGCTCTACAAAATGAAAGACAACTTATGTTTGTCAAAATAGGGAATTGTTTTCCAGTATGGTGAGAAAAAATTTTAAAAGTGTTTTCTAATGAGCAAAATTGTAAAATAATCACTCGGATAGTAATCGCAAGCGTAAGAATGTTGATACATATCAAGGGGAAAAATCCCTTTAAGAGCCTGAGATTCATAAGTAGAAAATATCTAGAGCATGGAGTGGATGCCTCACATCTATCCCAGTGTGGCGGGTGCATGAACTTAATTTTCAATCGCGCGTGCTCGAGACAAGAGCGCTGCTTCCTTGAAAGCCAAAATAAGGTCAAAGGGCGATTGTGTAAAGACAATATGTAATGGGAATATTAAGGACTGGAATAACATACTTTTTAGCCATGAATAGATGTTTTGCCTTTTAGCACCTCTATCGTGATTGGGGAGGGGACAAAATGCACAGTTTAGAAAAGCTGTACATTTTGACTGTGAGGGTATATTCCAAAATATATAAATAAATAAATCCGAAATAAATAAATCCGGAGAGACTTAAGCATTTTAGGATTTCATCATCGAAAATTCTATTTCAAAATGACTTTATTCCAACTAAAATCTGCAAATTGCCACACATAGCTCCGCTTAAGAGCATTAAAACCAAACTATTTCCATGGCCAACCAATTCAATCGATTTAAACCTTATTGAGAATATATGGGGTTTACTGAAGAAACCCTTCAGGGATAAGCTCCGATCGACAAAAATAAAGTGAAACGTGTGAAATACGTTTTAGCAACTATCAGCAAAGATGACTGCAAAACGATGTTTTAAAAAAAATCAGTGTAAACATTTTACAATACTAAATTTTTTCATACTAAATATTTATGGTATGCTCATTTACAAAATATATATAGAATCCGATATTAAACTTTAAAATTCTCAAGCATTCATTTCTATAGAAATAAAATTTCAGACTACTCTATGCTTTATGTATGGTTATTCAAATATTTTTAACTAGAATTGTAGCATTGGCTTATAATCTCTTAAAGACCAATTTCATTTTAAGGATATCAAATAACAAAATAATAGCATTATATAAGTTATTCTGAGCTGTATATGTAAGCAAAATGTATAGACTGGGGTGTATTTTGAAATGTGAGAAATAAATCTAATTTACGCTATAAGTAGAGGGAGGACAATTCTCAAAAGAAGACGTTTCTACGGGAATCTCACCAATAATAAATTTAAGTTTCTTGATATTCTGTAGGAGTTCTGTATTACCTTTCTAATGAAGCGCACAATTGTAATAATAAAATGATTCAGTTCTGGATAGTAATGAGACAGATACTTTCATTTACATTTTTATTCAATAAAACGGATATAACAATTAACTTTATAAAAGTAATTCACAAGCAGAAAAATTTGTTTTCAGTATTTAAGCATTTCTCAGTTACGAATGGGTTTTATACTTCAATTTCCTGCTGAAATGGCATCTTTCGCAACACCAAAATACAAAAAAAAATTAGACAAATTTGAACAAATTAATCTTAATATGTTCCAGAATATTAGAATGATAATGCTAACAAAAGCGAAATTGTAGAAATATTATTACGTGACAGAAACCCTTTTTTAAGATTTTGGGCAGATTTAAAGAGTACATATTACCTAAAGTGACATCATTTACAGTCAAAGGAATTATGATTAATATCATTACCTTATAACTTCAGAAACTATGTTACACACATTTATTCGAATTATTAAAGCTTTGAAATGAAACTAATTAGATAAAACGTGCATTAACACATGGAAGAAAAATGTTATTTTCATAAATATAATAAACGAACACAATAAAGTGCTAAAGTGTGTTTTAGAGTTTATGATTATTGAATTAAAAAGTCATTAGGTCTCTTTCAGCTTTTGAATTAATTCAATTAATGTCATGGAGTAAAATTTAAAAGCTAGGGTTCAGAGAAAATTAATTCAATGATATTAGTTATCAAAGGTAATTTTGTCATTTTTCTCAGTTTTTCTGTTATTCAACAATTTAAGTGTCGAAATATTTTTAACCTTGTTATATTGTTCTTACTACACCTAGATACAATTTTTAATAAACGTATTTTATTCTCTCGAGTTTTTGCGAGTCTTAATTATAAGTATATGAGAGTTATCAAAATTATGAATTATGAGCGAAGTAATTCAACTTCGTGGAATCCAATGAAAGTAAAAATATTAAGAACTAGAATGATTTCAAATCAAAAATGTTTACCCACTGTTTTTAAAAGAAAAAGAAAAATAATTATAAAATAAATTATGAAATATCTGACATTTTTCCGTATAAGTACTTTCTAATGTCTGAATTATTTTAGTAACTCATGCTAAATTTTTATTTGATGCAGTTCCGGAATATTATAATGGATTTGATACACGAAGGAGATTCAAAATCACTTGTATTGGAAGGTAGATGGCATCATTAAGATAAATATTTGTTACCATTGAAAATTGCCATCTTTTAAACGGAGCCGAAACAAAATTGACATTGATTCATAAGTTAGGTTTGATTTGGTAGTCATTTGCTGCCAAATCAAACTATGATTAATGCCTCGTCAATTAGTCACCGTCGGTTAGACCTGGATTCATTATTATATGCCGGAAATCAAGTAAAAATTAAGACGTTGACTTATTTCCGGTGAATCTTTTCCAAAAAAGGCGAAGATGGTCTCACCAGCCAGAACGAAGACTTTTTGACTTACGAAAGGTATCAAGATCACATATATGATTAACTGAGACTGAGGTAGCAGTCTGATGAGTCTTGATGCTTATTAAAACAAACAATTTCCGATGCAACGAAAACCATCTTTTAGAATTTTAAGGGTTTTATTGAACGACCCATGTAACTTAAATAAGAGACTTGATAATATCAGATTTAAAAGTTTATTATAAAACATTTTAAATTTGTTGGTAAAAATAGTCAGGATTGTGAGATATTTGAGATAAAAGAAAGCGGTCATTACATACCAACGGTTGATTTATTGAATATTATGAACAACGATTTAAATTTAAGACCTCTAATAATTGGGAAACCAGCAATAAATTTGATTTAGAAATAAATCATCATATTCAAGACTTAGATATGTCTAAGAGCTGTATGGGGAATCGAATAAATTGTGAGAGGTTAGTTTCTATTTTCTAGGAAATATATTTAGCCAATATATGTCCTTTGGGAAGAACAGTATGATGAAGGAGAAAGAAAGTAAGAAGATAAAAGAAAAGGCTGAATAAAGATAAAGATTTAGATGACTCCTATAATGGTAAAATATAAACATCAAAACAGTTTTCTCTTAATGTATATCTTAATTAGAAATTTTTTTTCAAGAATTACCTAACTTGACAATGACAAATCATAAAAGAAATGCGTACTTTTTAGACTGTTAAACTTGTTCTTTTAAGTCAGCGAGGTTGTATTAGATTTATACTGGAACATATACACCACTGGCCATTGAAATTGCTGCATCGAGAAAGAAATAAAATAGCAAAATTTTATTTATGTGTACATGTACAGTAAGCAGTACAGTTTTACCTCTGATGCAAATTTGATGTTCGTGGCATTATATACTAACTGTAGTATCTGTTATTCGCTCGGGTGAATTTAAACCTGAACAATCGAGCTACAAAGCATACAATTACGAATATTTTAATGAGTGATAATTCCATAACAAATGTATTTAATATATATCATTAATATGCAAACCAAAAGCTTTTTCTTATGGAATTATAGGGAAAATAATTCATTGTAATTTTGTATTCATTCATTGTAAAAAATGTACAGTATTTTTTTTAAAAAATTGTGAGTTATTTTGATTTTGAATTGAATAAATGTTTATTTGAAACTCAGCAGATTTATTTTTTAAATAGTTTAATCAGAACCTTGAGCATCTTTTTTTTTATTTTATTTGAGTTTAAATGGACAATAATATTCAAAAATATCACTTTTATATCCATAAGTTCCAATTTTATTTCTATGAATACCAATAAAAAAGGTTCTTGTAAGCGTTCATAAAAACATTAAATAACTAATTTATTTTTTAGAATAAAAGTATTTATATTTCTAGGAAGCCGCAAAAGGAGCCCTGACAAATGATTTCATGACAAGCAACAGCTCTATTCAGACGAAGTACAAAAACTGTTATATAAACATATAGTGATAATCAATACTAAAATTTAAAAATATCATTTATGATGGATATTTTTAAAAGTGTTAATGAAAAAAAAGCTTCAGTTCTTAAAAAGGAAAAAATAATTAAAGTTCCATACTAATGTTTATAAATGTGAAGCTGTAATTAACTACAAATTGTAACAGTGAGCTTTGCAAAAGTTAAAAATCATTAATACGTAAAACAAAATAAATGTAAAATTGGGTGGGAGAAGAAAAACTGTCAATACTAATAAAGAATCAGTTCAAACAGTAAGAAAAAAATTATATATTAAATAAAAAACTAAAGGAATTTAATATAAAATTTAAAACTGCAAATAGCACTGTTTAAAAAATATAAAAGTGTCATAACAAAAGTCGAATAAATAAAGAGAAGAGGGAATTTTAAAAGATGACTTTTTTATATGCATAGTAAAATATAAAATTCACTGGCTTTAAACATGAAATATAATAATCATTATGAACAGAATAATTTAACAACAAATTGTCATAATAAATTTAATTTTTCAAAAAGGTGATGTTGGTCTGTAATCATAAGGAAAGTATAAATTTAAGATTAGATATCAATACGTTAATCCTTGCATCTAAGGTAGTCTTAGTTTCTGAAAAAGAAATTACATTAATAACAGTACATTAACTCAACCAATTTAATTTAGAAATTAAAACCACCATATAATCAACTTGTGCACTTTAAAATGAAGTAAAAATTATCGCAATGCCAAGTAAAATATCACAATTGAATATAAACAGTAATAGTTTAAACTAAGGAACTGAAATTTACTTATAAACTGGAAAAAATTGTAATTTTTTGATAAAACGATAATCCATTAATAAAATAATAAATAATTTGATTCCATAAGGAGAAAATAATTTTAACAACAAATTGTAGAGAAATATTAATGAGAAATCTAAAGAGCTTCTTAAGAGATAAACAATGTCAAATATGTTTCCATTCAGAAAAAAAATATGTATAAAATTTAAACTCTGTCGACTGTAATATAACCACATCATGTTATCTACAGGTTAAGCAAGGATTTCTCTGATTCATTCTAAACATTTGAAAGTATAAATCAATAATATGCAAACCAAAGTTTATTTTAAAGGAATTGAATGTAGTAAATTTTGAAGTTATTTTTTTATACTTGTGAGATATTTTGATTTTTAGAATTCAAAATATTCTTCTTGAACTTTTTCAGATTTATTTCTTAAGCAATTGTATACAGAGTCTATAATTTAATTTTAGCATTTGTCTTAGGAATGTAATTATTAGAGAAAATTATTCAAAACTGTACAACTTTAAATTTGATATGTAATACTATGAATAACCATAAATGCTTTTCTTTTTAGAATTTCTAAAGGTAATGAGAAATTACTGAATTACTTTTGAAAATAAGGATTCTTACACTTTGAGAAGACCACAAAAAGAGCTTTCATTCATTGACAAAAGATTTTGCGAATAGTTACAATTCTATTCAGAAAATGAATAAAAAAAATTATCTGAGTGTATAAACGTAATAAATAGGGAAACTCTTAAGTTATTTTTTTTACAAAAAATTATTAACTACAAACATTTTAAACTAGTTAATAAATAAATAAAATCTTAAATTTTTCAAAAAGAAAAATAATTGCAATTTATCATTGGTATTTTTTAAAATAAAACAGATTAATTTAAAAATAAACAGCCAAGCATAAAGCTCGAAGCATAAACTTTGTTTAGTGAGGAACAATTTTTAAATAATGAGTACATGTAAATTAATCACAAATTAGACTGCAAGGAAAGAATGATATGCAGGGTGTTTATAGGTTGATAGTTGAAAGTTTATAGGGTGATAGAAAACATCTAAACGAGCATTTTTCTCTACTTAATACATAGGTGGAAAACATAAGGTGAACCTCTAAATGGTGCTTTAATGGAGAGCATGGAAGTGTGAATTTTTCTTACACATTATCATTTCTACCGTGTATGTCAGAATAAATGTCAAGTACAGTTATCAGAAAAAGGCAGATATGCTTTTTATGTATGGTTCTATAAATGGGAACGCTATAGGTGTCGAAAAACTGTACAGGCAGCGTTTTCCGTGAATACATGTTCTAGACAGGAAATTGTTCGAGCGATTTCATCGGAGCCTACGTGAAACGGGATTTTTTTTGTCACCGGCATGCATGATACATGGTGTTTCAGAAGTATGAGGACACCACAATTTAAAAAGGATATTTTGCAAAGAATAGTGCACATGTGTTATTCATAGATGAATGCACTTTTATGCATGAAGACATTTCGAATACGATCAACTTTCATATGTGGTCATCTAGCAATCCGCAAGACACACGTCCTGATATGTATCTGAAGCGTTTCAGCGTAAATGTTTGGACTAGAATTCGGGTTTGCAATTTGATCGGCCCATACTTTCTGTCATTCCAGTTGGACATACCTCACCTCTCATTTTACAAGAGGTATTGCCATAGTTACATCAACCTAGAGTGACTGAGCAATATCCCATTTCAGCTTGATGTGTGGAGCATTTTAAACGTTAAATTCCATGGGAGATAGATTGATTGGGATGGGCCCTCGCCTTGCTCGACAAGCGTACCCAATCTCTCCTATCTGGGCTTTTTTTTTCTGTGGAGCCATATGAAAAGTCTTGTCTATCGACAACGCCCCATCGACTACGACGAGGCCCTAGCTACCAGGATTTCTGTTGCTGCCGGCACCTCCCAGGAATGCCGGGTATGTTTGAAAAAGTGCTTGCTACATTGTAGGCTGTCGCTCCTTTAAACAGTTTTTATAATTTTGCCACACATGTCGTCAATAAATTTATTTAGTACCTCACCATTATTCATTTGATGTTTCGTTCTTTCATGAGACAGTAACGGTTCTAGTGGTTCACCGCGCATGTTCTCCACCTATGCATTGAATGGAAAAAATTACTTGTTTAAATGTTTTCTGTCACCCCTTAAATTTCTTCCCACTTGTTTCGAAATATCCTGTATAATAATATTGCTACGAAAAATATATGAATTTAAATCTAATTTGGGAAAAGTTCCGCAGCTCATTAATTGAAAAATTTCTGAAATTTGTAATTAATTTTAAGAAAATTAACACTTTTAAAAAAAAACATTTTAGCTTATTAAATAACAATAACTGGTATTAATTATGGAAAGTGTAACTATTTATGAAATGCTACATTAAGCTGTATGGAGTTCAGTTTGTATCAACGTCACACTAGAAGCAACACGAGGGCTATTGACAACGGACCTCGTAATTTTGAACCTCGGTCAAGTGACTAGGACGACACCTGTATAAAGATGTATGGAAATAAAAATTCAACAATATTTATAAAATTCAATTGTAACATTTGGTATGAGATGAAAATACGGTAATACACAAACACAAATATATACTTTGTTAATGGAATCAAACAGTAATTTAGAAAAATATATATAAGTAAGAAATTAGGTAATGTATTGATCATGTAAAATTTAACAACTGAATTTAAATGAAATGGAATGTAAGGAAAATAAATCCAGACAAGTAAATAAAGAAAAGAATAAATTTTTAAGTTAAGGTTTTATAAGTAGAATCAAATAAAAAACTTGGATATGAATATTAACTATGGAAGAATTGTAGTTATGTTAATTACGAAAAGACAGAATTGCGACGATTGTAATTAATCATAAATGGGAATTTAATAAGAGAATGGCCATATTTTACGAAGTAATGTAGATACTCTACATAACATCAAATAAAATAACTTTAAAACACTTCACTTACCTAATTTTCTGGCAGATATTTCATATAAGGCACATATATTCTAATGACAGTTTAGAAGAAGAGTTTGAAAACGTCAATATTATCATACTTTTCTCTTTTAACTGCCTTTCAACCACTCAAACAAAATTTTCATTCCTTTATATTTGAAAACCTTCACACACCTAGACCTCATAACAAATGTCTTTAACAGATCGACATCTTTCGTTCTTAGTTTTCTCGGATCTTAATTCAACGATCTCCACAGATACACCAGGTCCTCCAGCTAAAATTATGCACATAAATCAAACAAATAACTCTCTCGCTTTCGATGTAATAAATACCAATCCACAACCACAGTGTTGTGGATCTTCATTTTACTCACATCCCGCAAACATCACGAGGATTACTTTCTCCTTTTCACAACGTCATTCATATAGTCATACCTTTCCTTTCGAACAACAACATACTCTCGTCATTTTACGGATATCCATAAGTGGATGCAAATAATCCCCTATTCATGCACCATTCTACAACTGCACGCTTTCCTTTAACTTCCAAAATCGTAAAACACATTTAACGATAGAGATGCCTACTTCTCTTTCAGAAATGCTTATAGACATTAAACCTTTGTTGATTCAAACTTGTAAATTATGCACAGCAGAGTTGATGAATAAGTTTAGATGTGGTGATATAGGGAAGTAGTTGTAACTGATAGACAGTGTTAAGAAAGAGAAGGGAAATCTATAGGAAATGTTAAGGTGGAAAAAAAACTGCTGCACAGCAACAAATGACTGGTGTTGCGAGTATTAAAAGGAGCCTGGAGGAAACAATGCACAACAAATATATAGAACTTGATATTATTTAGTTAAAGACATCTATGAACTGCTCCAATAGGCATAGAAAATGTCATGAGTTTTGATTACACTATTAAATATTTTAATAAGGTTTTATTCATCCATTTATTTGATATTCGATTGATCCTTATTTATTGGTCATACATTGACTGCCTTTCAGTTACGGTTGAGATTAAGACTGGAAAAAAAGGCTTTTTTAATAGGTAGCCTAAAATAAAAAAAATTAGAAAAATTACAGTCATTAAAGTTAAAAAAATAATTTATATAAATATAGGGTGTAATTATTTTTTCTAAATTGGAATATTTTGTGTTTTGTTCATTTTTAAATTTATTCGCATTTCTTTGTAAAACTGTAATATTAATGCAAGTGGAGTGTTATATTCAGAAAATATTGATTGTTCTCTGCAGTTTTTTAGTTTAAGTTCTTAGCTACCCTAGGGGCTAATGTTTTAGAAAGGGTATTTTGATGTAACAGTTAAAAAAAATTATGATGTATGTGTGTGTAATGTTTATAAAGAGTTTATCAATGAGGAATATCAACATTTTGTTACAGGTGGTTTACATATAGTTGAAGACAAAAAGTTAAGATTTATAATTAATAAAGTACTACTTCAGACTTAACATTTCGAAAAACAGTTTTTATGCTAAAAAACAAATTATCTTAGATATTGATAATTTCCCTAATAAATTAACAATTAATTATGGTTTTCCATTAGGAACTTTTAAAAGAGTTTAAAAACTGTATTAATAATGAAATTAATATACTGGTTGTTTTTTTTAAAAAAATAGATATTGATAAGAATAAAGATATTTATTTGAAATTCCTTTTAAAATCTATTAATAACCTCCACGACAGATTTGTTATTGATTAGATAGCGAAATCACCTAATAATTATGCTATTACATGCATAACAAATTACATTAACTTATTTCAATGTGGATGTAAACGTAACTAATTAAGCAATAAAGATAACTTTCACTCATTATTCACTCATTCGCTTTAATATTACATAGGAGTATGTAATATTAAAGCGAAATTTAAAAACGACTTATTTCTCAAAACTGCCAATTTTTTACGTTACTTGTTCCTTGATGATTAATTGTATTGATTTTCATTGAGTTTAATCTATTTAATTGAAAATATACTCTTTCTAATTTATGATTTACATGTCTTCTTTCAGATTATTACAATGTCTTTTAAAATAGAAAGTTATAAATTTTTTAGATGCATGAAAAATATTCGATTAAACCTGTATCATGCTTTCTTTTTTACTGTCGAATATTAAGTACTTCACTAAATGAACAGGGTGTGTGTGATATTCTGCTCAAATATCAGCTGGAAATATATGGATTCATTCTTTTAAAAATATGAGAGAAGACAAAAACTTTTATAGCTAAAAATATTTTTTAACTGTACGTATGAAAAATTCGTAACTGAAATAAACCAATCATCAGGATGAATACTAGAACAAGAATTATTATTATAGATAATGAATTATATCCCATGCTATAGACTATTTGTTATGAGTTAAATTTTAACTTTACCTTACAGTGATTATTACACTATAAATATTGCATTCTACCTTGATATATTCCATGTGTTGTAAGTCGTTTTTAAATGGTACTTTAATAAGAAGTTACTACTTTTCTCACCATTTCTTAAAAATTCAAACTAAGCATATACGCTGTTTCTTTTTGAATATTAACCTGATTATTTATTTCAATTTTCTGCGATATTTTAACACCTCGTCGCAGGAAGTAATTCGAAATGTACATTTTCAACCTAAAAGCCATAACTATTAACAGGACGGAATATCAACAATTCTTGAAGCTTTTAACTATACCAAAGGGCTTAAATTTATGGGAGTTTAGCGAGAAAAATATTTCTATGGAGTTACAATATACGTAAAAGTAGAATGGCAATCGGGTTTTCAGTTGTGAATCTAGAAAATCTGACTCCCTAGATATTGTTATCAACCTGCGATGACTCTTCCCTGCAACGATATTCTTACAAAAGATAAGCACTTAGTTTAAAATCGTAATTGCATTTATTTTATTGGTAGCCAAGGAACGCTTATGCAATGGTCTCTAAACTTCGGTGACGAATTTGGCTACTTTGGCGAGAACCTTGAAAACAAAATGATGCTTCTGAAAAATGTTGGAAACTTTTGATATTTCGATTAAGGCGAAAATTGTGGACTTTTCCTAAATTTTCCCTGTGACATTACACCTGAAACCTCTATAAATATGGAGAGATGCGAAGCCTTAGAGAAGCGGCCGACATTGGCTAAGTGGATGTGTCAAGGAATCTGTTGGTAAAATAGACGAGTGTATTTACATGGAAGTGGCTTGTTCCTGCCAAGAAATCTGTTGGAACTGCCGAAGTCTGGTCAAAGTATTACTTTGAAGATTTGTTCGTAGTGTAGCTAACGAGTGAAATGATATTGAAAATACAATGACAGTTCTTACGAGTGCTGCTTTGTACCTATGTTGCTGATATGTGAAAGTACTGCATCTGTTTGTGCTGTGTATTTTATCTGTATAAGTAAAGTGTTCACTGGTTGTACTGTTAATCTGTCCAAGTTTCGTCTATCCTTAATATTGTATTTATATTTGTCTTGTCCTTAATATCTGTGAATAAAGCGTCATTTGCTGTGATCATCCTTTATGGACTGGTTTCACTTGCACACCAATACTAAACGGATATTTATTTGAAACAATGTTATGTAACTATTACATTTTTGGACATTTATGTTTGTAGCTTTATCTGGACATGTTAAAAATATACCAAAACATGCCCAAAAGAACTGTGTTACGAGTATAGCGAAATACATTATTGTTAGTAGTCTTTTCCATCTTCATCAGTACAGTTACCGCCCATATCTATTTAATGGCCGTCATAAAAGACTTGATCATCAGGGACAACTGACTAAAGAATTTAGTAGGTCCAGTATTATTAATAACGGCCCCGTAAATGAATAAATTTTGCGTAAATAAGAAATGACCACCAAAGACGGCAATATTTACTAACTGCACACCATCAAAAGTACGCTTCTTAGATTATAATTCATTCGTCGAATCCAGATATATTGGTAACATATATATTGATTTAATGAGTCTCATTTGGAACAAATTCATAAAGGATTTAGATACACTGTAGATCCTATGAAATAACGAGTTCAAGTTGTCGTTATGGAAACTGATGGTTACTTTATAATCATATAGGACATGTTGAAATAGAATGGTTAGGGATATCTGGTCAGGATAATCCTATCTTTCATAAAAATCATTATTTATCATTTTTCTGCACACTGGAGTGTTTTTTTGCTTGAGATAATTATAAACTCATTGTTACACATTTCAACACTTATGCTTTTAATTAATATACAGTTTACTTAAAAAAAAAATATTATTCTATAACTGGATCTTTCTAATCATTTTTAAATTGAAATATATTTATCTCCAGTTCATTGATTCTTTATATATCTTACATATGATTTTTCGACTGATAAAGTTTTATTTTAATATAAACTATGTTTTTTCGCATTTATTTACCTTATTATTTAATATGGTCGGTTTTTTTTTTTTTTTTTTTTAAATTTTAACTAATAATAATCGAGCTAAACAATATACAAATTCATTAAACGTTAAAGTAAAAAATTTATAAAAAGTAATTGATGATAATTTTAATAATTATACAAGCAATTTATTATTCTAGATATTCAACGATTACCGGGATTTAATTATTTGATTATTAACGGAATTTGATCAGTTATTTTAAAGGATCAGTAATGTTAATAACTATACTTAAACTAACAAACAAATACACATCCTTTAATGTATTGAAATGCAATTTTAATATCAATCACATTTAAATGGATAAAGAATTTTCACAATCATTACTCCCCATTGTAAACATTTAAACATATAATATCTAACTATCAGTTCCCAACTGTTTTCCTTTCTATATATTCTAGCATAGTATCAGAAAAGTTTCACATTTATTACATAGGTAAAATATACAAAATATATGTTTCTAGTATCCCTTCTAAATATTTTTTGTTATTGTTTCACAAATGCTGATTTTCAGACATATATTGCAATTAATTTTATTCCTTTGTGTTTAAATATTATAACGCAATGTTCTCCTACTTAGTAATTCAATCAATTTAATAGAAGTGCAATTTTCGATTCGAAAGGAAATCTATTGATACTTGCAAAGGGTTACGAAATATATATTAAAAGGACGTCATAACATAATAATTTAATCAACATAAAGCTAAATTATTTTTTTACGTTTCGTTGATGCGATGAAATATGATGATGTTGTTGTAAATAAGTCTTTCAATAACAATTACTTTAATGA
The DNA here is from genome assembly GCA_019974015.1 of Nephila pilipes. Classification (NCBI taxonomy): domain Eukaryota; kingdom Metazoa; phylum Arthropoda; class Arachnida; order Araneae; family Nephilidae; genus Nephila; species Nephila pilipes. The sequence continues at coordinate 117,298 of BMAW01007686.1, read as the reverse complement.
ATGTCTCGATGGTAAAAGTAATCTTAGAGTACATTATTAGATTCAGACAACTTGTCTGAGATTTCAGTAGTGATAATGAAGGAAATTTGTTCTGACCCCATTAGAAATGAAGATTCTCTAATATTCTTAAGTGTCTAAAATACCCTATGTTGCAAGGATAATGAAAATGAATTCGTGTGTGTTTCTTTTAAAAAATATTGTAATTAAAGATATAATATTTATCACAAATGTGAGTAAAATAAAAATAAATTTAATGATTAAATTTTATATATTACAATAATTAAAAATGTAGATTGAATTTTAAGAAATAATTTCACTTTTAACATATAGATAAATCAAAACATTTTTAACAAAATATTTTTTCTTCGAAATGGAAAAATAAATTTCCAACTTTTATGGGCATGTACTTAATGGATTGAGTGAATGATAGTAGATCTTTTTTGGCGCAAGAGCTAAATCTGGTTACTCTGCGTTAAAGTAGATGAAGCATTAAAAATATTAAATCGTAGTTATATGTGAGATATTCCGAAAGTAAGCTTCATCCTTTTTTGACAAGGAAACTTTGTTGCCAAATAAATAAATAAACTCTGTCATCATGAATTATATATCAACCACTATTTTTCGACATATTGCAATTGATATTGAAATGTTTGTCCCAGCGTCCAATCAGTTTGAATAAACCGCTTTGGTAAAACTCCGTCCCCTGCAATGCGGAAAAACATAAAGAATGAGACTTTAATAAGAAGAGAGAATAATTAAATTTTTTGCACATATATTCATTCGGTTGAAAAACAAAAAAAAATCATTAAAACACTTTTTAGTAATGCGAAATTTTCGTCTGAGATTTGTCATAACTATTTCCCATTGGATGAACAAAGACGAGTTTAATTACATCAGTGCTGTTGCTTGTTATGAGCACGTTATCGTACGCAATATAAAATCTTAAGAAATAACATAAAATTATAAAGTCATCATCTAACGAGAACAAAGGTTTTTTGTTAACAGAAGCAAGTGTACAAAAAAGGAAGTAGAAAATATATAATGGATTTATTTCACAAGATATATATATTCTCAACGCTGTTTTGCTGAAACAAATTCTCCATGCATCGTACTAGCATGAGTATTTTTATAGCAAAATGACATAAACATCATTAAGTTTCAAATACCAATGGAAATGTTTGCTGGACAATTAATCATGAAATTAATGGAAAAGGAATCAAGTATTGCAAAATGTGGCTACTCGGTACATATATTCTCGAGAAGCATATATTCTCAACGCTGTTTTGCTAAAAAGAACTTCCCACGCATCGTACTAGCTTACAGATTTTTACAGCAAAATGACATTAACATTATCAAGTTTCAGTGTGTGCTAGAAATGTTTGCTGGGCTATTCATCATAATATTCATGGAAAAGGAACCAAGCGTTGCAAAAGCTGACTACTCTGTATACATATACTCTCCAGAAACACATATATTCTGAATTTTGTTTTGCAGAAGCAAGTTCCCCATACATCGTACTAGCTTATAGATTTTTCCAGGAAAATGACATAAATATTTTCAAGTTTCATTGACTGCTGGAAATATCTGTTGAACAATTTGTCATAATATTCATGGAAAAGGAGCCAATTATTACAGAAATTTACTACTGGGTACATATATTCTCAAATTACGTTGTTTTGCAATAGCAAATTATCCCCGTACCATACAGGCTTTCAGATTTCTTCAGTAAGAGGGCATATACATTATCAAGTTTTAATGTACACTGGAAACGTTTTCTAGACAAATAATTATAATATTTAAGGGGAAAAAAACAAAGAATTGCAGAAATTGGCCTATAGGAATACATAACAAACTCAATACATTTACCGAAGAAATTGTATTTAAAGAATTATCCAGATAATAACTTTTATTGTACATAATTTCATAATTCTAAATATGTCAAAATTGTTTTTAGTAACCATATCAACAAGAAATACATTAAACAGATTTTATTAAAAGTTTTTTCTGTTGTTAACGATATTCTTTATATTTTAACCATTTGCTAAATGAATACCTTAAATAAAGTGGGATTTAAAACATTTTTGTGTATTTTTTTTAATTTAAACTTTCGTTATTATTTTAATAATGACTAAATTGAGTTTCTGATACATTAATTGTATTTATTGCATAACATGACTAGGATTTCAGAATAAAAAAAACCACAGTAAAGTTCATAATAACTTCAGAAAAGAAACATACGGAGATTTTCTTACAAACAGTAAAGTTTACTTTCACGTTTTCGTCACTTAATCCACACCTATTTAGCTTCTGCTAAAAAAACCGATTTATGTATTTCATATTTCTGGGGGAAACAAATATTCTTGCTTCCTTAAAAAAGTTGAAACTAGGAAAATTTAAGTTTTTATTCTCATCCATTTTTATTCCAGGTTAGATATTTTTACTAATCAAAAGCTTTTACAAAAATTTAAACGTTTCAAGAGATAAAAATCCAATTTTTTCTTTGCTTTTTCAAAAATAATTTATTTAAATTAATACTATCATGTAATATATTTTAAACTTCTTTGAAGCACTTGGATATGAGAATGCATTTTTGGTACTTTCCTATTTCAACGGCGCAAGCGATAAAGTCGCCAAACATGATACAAACAACGCTAAACGGAATATGCGTAAACTGTGTGTTGTCACCAACGAAGTCTACATGGTGAGATTTCCGCCAACGAAACGGAAAAGAACCGCATTTTTTAAACATAAAGATACAATAAGAAAGATATTTCAGATTAAAGTGACACTAAGATATTATAAACGTTTACAATGAACAGGTTAATTTTTTTTTTAAATAAAGAATAAATTTAGTCTTTTAAATTCAATTATGTAAATGTAGAATAGATAAAAAAAAATGAGACTTTGTTTTCATTTGCGTGTTTCAAAACTGACAAATAATACCGACATCTATTATCATTTTGTGACAGAATTAACTGACAGAAATTAAATGGTAGGTTTCTTAAGTAAAAAAGCATCTAAATTGATTATTATAACAATCTCTTAATCTTTCTCTCAGGCTCTATCTTATAAGCTCTTAATCTCTTTTTTTTTCTTTATATATATTAATCTCCTATCTAAAATAATTCATTTAAAGTTAAGTATTTAAGAATTAAAAGTTTTAATACACTGATTGAAAAAAAAGTCGCACTCAGAAAGAAGCAAGTGTGTAAATTCAAATTAAGAAATAGTTTTGCCTCTATTACAAATGCAAATTATTAAAGTGTCAGCCGCACCGGTGCCATTGATATCACCAAACATATTGTGTTCTCTCAAAGTTTCTAATTCTTATTCCAACTGTATGAATTTAATTTATCGCTTTCAAGTTTGGGAATATCTTTGAGAAGAAAAAGACTTGCATTTGAACAATTGTATGCCTTTGAGTAGGGTCGCATAGTTAGATTGTATTAGGGCTAAGGGGTTATTACGTTGGAATGCGCACGGAAATATTATAGTTTCACTGAAATATTACAGTTCATACTCATGGAGGAATCAGGTACAAGGAAGCTTGCACTTCAGTCCAGCTAACTCAGGGAGAGCTAATCCGATTACAAGTAGCGAAAATCAAAGATTCATCCGGCAAGCGTGATACCCAAAAACTGCCACAATTCAGGACATTATGCGAACAATGATGCCCTCTCTGCATCATCCTGTAAGTTCCAGTACCATTAGTAGGCTACTAAATGCTTCCGTGTAATTTTCACGGGGGCAATAGCGGGGGAATTATCCCAGACCGAACAGAAACTTCGCCAGAGTTACATTGTTGCCACGATAGAAAAGAATAAATCCCAATCTCCATTATGTGTGTTCTTCATCAAAGCTATTTGGTGGCCCATAGATTAGTTAATAAAGTCCTTTAACCCCCTCTCCCTTGGTGGCCATTTCTTTCGTGAACGCCAATCCTAGTCCTCTATATCAGAGGTCTTCAAACTGGGTTCCTCAGAACTTTGAAAGGGGTTCCTCAAGAGTACAACCATGGAAACTGTGGAGAAGGACAAAAAAAATGGTCAGAATCATTAATGTTTTTTCGATTACATGATGTGAAGAACCTGTGCTTCAAGGGTATCAATTACGAACTAAAAGCGCATTATTGCTTGCTCATTAGAAGCACAACCCGAGGAATTACATCAACAGGGCGTATAAAGGTGGCTTTCACCTCAGATACAGTCTTAATTCCTCGTCCACAAACACGGCCTTTTGGGAATCCTCACAAACAGAAATCACAGGGATTTAAATCTAATGAAGGAGGAGTCCAGGCATCTGGAAATGCTCTGGATATTACACAATTATCGCAAAAGTTACTTCGAAGCAGTTCTTTAACTTGGTGTGAAATGTGGTGATTTGCTCCACTTCAAACATGGACGTGCAAACATTCCTGTAAAGCAGGAATTACCTGCTGTCAAAAGAGCTCACTGTACCATACACTAGAGACAAAGTACGTTTTAGAACCTTAAGGAGTAAAAGCTTCAAAGAAAAATGGTCAGAGGATAAAATCAGCAGTAAATTCACAACATGCAGTACCGTAAACAGATTGCAGAGGTTGTTGGTGCAAGAGTATGGGAAGTACCCCATATGAGGTAATTTTGACTATTCACAGCTCCATCTAAATAACTCTTTTTTTGAGTTTCATTTATTTCGACCAGATATTTTTTTTTTTTTTTGCTTATGTTTATTTAAGGTAATGTGGACATTTCTCTATTTAAATTAAAAAATTAAAGTAGTTTATTATATATAATTTTCTTGAAATAAATATTAACAGAAATCAAAACAATGAAACTTATTAAGCAATTAATGGCCATTTTTTTAATGATCACTCAATTAACAGCTGTATTTTAATCAAATATCAGAATAAAAAACTTACAAATTGTCATTTTTATGGCATATATACTTTACATTTCAATAAAAATTTAGAACTTTTCTTGAATTCACTAATAAATGTACTAATTAAAACAAAATATACGTTTTCTATTCGAGATATAACCTTAATCCAAAACGCAATAATGAAATATTTTCATACGCATCACGATACGCATTTCAAGCTCCGGTGTACCGGCCTTTTTGATTTCGTGAACGTAATGTTAATCTTATGGAACTTCGTTTACCGTTCTCAAATCTTTGCTATTTGATCTATTTGAATGCAATAACGTGCATCTGAAAGAGCAAAAAATAATGAAGGCTTCTTCAGGATTACATTTCTGCTCTGATTTTCACAAATATTACTACCCCTATTTTAATTATTCGTATGTGAGTTTTCCGGTCTTTAAAAAATATTTTTAAGAATCGGAGAAAAAAAAGTAATTCCGCATAAGCCTTTATTATTTTTTGCACTTTCCGATGCACTTATTGCCTTCAAATAGATCAAATATTAAAGGTTTGAGAATGATAGTCGAAATTCCATAGTATTAACATTATATCTACGAAATCAAAATGGCCGTTAGACGAAAGCCTTACAAATTTCAAACAGAAGATAATTAACTTTATTTATTTATTAATTTATTTGTTATTTTGTTATGAAAGTGTTTCAATATAATTCCAAAAGCATTTTTATCCTTTTTCTATATATAATTAAAATATTCTTTACAAAATCAGATATTATAACATTCGCAACAAGTAAAAATATCTTACTATAGAGTATTTTCCCCTTTTGTAATTACGTGTTTTTTAAATATTTTAAAACGAAATTTTTGGTTTTACCGTGAGTACAGTTAAATTGAAGTAAAATTTTAAAAAAATCGTCATATGCGGCTATCGATGCTGATAATTATATCAGAATCAAATCTAAAACTTCTTGTTTACTGTCACTATCAATAAATCATGGTTCAGAATCAACTTAAACATTTTACATCGATTTATCAAGCAAAGAAGCAACATAAAAAGACAGCTATCTAATGATTAACACGAAAAAAAATTCAGCGTCCCTACGTGCCATTCTTTTCATATATTACAAATAATAAGCAAGTAGATTCATTGACAATAAGAATACCCAATAAGCTCATATTTTATGATATTTCAGAATTGGTGATTATTCTATGACAATGACAAAACGATGCTTCAAATTTTAACGAGAGAGAAGATATAAACATTATTTTTGTGCAAAGTTTCATGCAGTAAAACACCATTACACGTCTGAAGATGTGATTTTTTTTCTGACAGGTTTGAAGGAATTGTACTACTTTTACATTTTTTATCTTGTATCTTTTTGTTCAATGAACAAAAAAAGCTATCATTCCGAACATCATTGTGTTTCCTGTAGCTTTCTTTATCTTTTAGTAACAAAATATTACAAACTCCTTTTTTTTGGTATAAATATTAATGTGAAGTCTAGATTAATTCTAAACTAACTTTATCAAAAACCAAATGTTCTTTTCTCAAGAAGAGTTTGTTTCTGTCCAATAGACAAACCAGTACGCATTACTCGTAACTTTCAACTAATATCAGCTAATTTTAAAGATAAATGACTACCCATGAAATTAAATATAATAACTAGTTCTGCAATGCATGTAAACATAAAAACGGATTATTATTTTTTCCCAATTTGTCATTCTATATTTAAATTTTTCAATGTTTTTACAATTGGAAGATAACAGTTATTCTGAATGTATAATATAACAAACTTGATAGTTTTAAGAAAATCAAAAATATACGAATAAATCAACAAAGACCTTATAATAGGAAAAAAAATTTAAAAAGTTATCAAATATTTTGCATTTAAAATACAAATAAAATCTTTGACATATCTTTATCTCCGAAACTTAGTATTTAGCAATTAAACTTATTTATTATTCCAAAGTGGAACTTGCTAAAATTTCTAGACTAAAAATTGAGCAATATTTTATAAAAAAATTAGTAAGTACAATAATGAGAAATAAAGGTATTCTAATTTTTAAAATATATTATTCCACAGCTCTCTATAAATGTGGGGTTGGTGTCTAAGAGTTTTTTAACTGCAAAATGATACTAATCACTTCATGAGAATAACACATTTATTTAATAAAAATAAATAAAGCTATTACAATAATATTTACAAGTGATTAATTTTAAATTCAAAACGATTATTTTGATCATTTTATGGGAGGTAGAAATTTATTAAACACGTTGCCATCTTTCTATGCTGAGAACAAAGTATAACTACATTCTGTGTGGATGTTTTTGTCCATCGCTCTTCTCCAATGTTTCAACTTGATCTCCATATTAGAACACCACTGCTCTCTCTGAAAATCCAAAAAAAAACCGAGTGCAAAAAATACTAGCAAAGCATACAAAAGCTGATCATTACGAAAAAATAAAAACTCCTACAGATTCGGTCTTTCTGGAATTATACTGATCTTAGTAATATTCTTTCAAAAATTCCGTCGGTGGAAAGATAAATTGGCCAGACAGCATAGACAATGTGCTCAACATTAAAACTTAACATATGACATTCAAGAGGTTTTTAAGTCTGCCTTTGATAATTTTCTGATTCAAAATACTACTAAACTTTTGATAAAAAAAAAGGAGATGTAAAATATAAATTTATGCCAAAGTAGCTTTGTAGAAACGTTCAAAATACTGGATTTGGGAATATAAAAATAGCAAAATGTTAAAGATAAGCACACATGAGAATACTTAAAAGGGTTCACAAAAGAAAAGCGCAACATTCATTTTGTAGATACATATGAAATAATTCGATAAACAGAAATGATACTGAATATACCATAATTCAGGGTTAGTGAAATTCTTCAGTATTTAATCATTAGAAAAATATTTTTCAGGTTTACTGATGTATTTGTTACATTTTGATCTAGACCATTACCTATTTTTTCTACTTAGTATACCTCTAAAAGGTCTAAAGTTTGCCTAAATTTAAATTCGGTAACAAATTACATTCTGTGAATCCCTTACTGGGTATGGAGGATTTCTTTTTTCGTTTTCTATTGTACGTTACGGATTGAATCTACTGGATATTTTTCTTAGCATTTTGCTACAGAAAATTTATTTGATTATGAAGCTCTTCCATCATTTCTTCAATTAAGAAGTCCCTGACCCTTGTGCGTGTGTCTTATTTATTCCTCATCTTGTCACCAGTTAGTAGGTAAAAAGGTGAATATATCAAGTATTGCTACTATTGAGAATTCTTTATTGTTAGCCCACATATTGATACTTTTTTGCTATGTCATCGAGTTACAATTTCTGAAACATTAGTATGAGAGTGCGGTGGCTCACTTCAGCTTGTGAATCCTAGATTCACTTCACCATTTCTTCAAGTGAATTCCAGTAACAATTTAGAGAGAAATCCTAGATTCCTTCGTAATAGTCACGAAAGGCATTCGAGGTAAAGACTCATCCACGATCAGTTACGATTCGTTGGGTATTCTCAAATGCCTTCCATTGTAATTTCAATTTATCCTATGATTCTTCTTCAGAAACGTTTTCGAAGTACAACAAATACAAATGCCATGCAAATTTGGTAAAAGCATCACCTAAGGTGAAGATACAGTGGTAATTCTTGTTACTCTAGAAGAGAAGACAAATAAAATGCATGGTAAGTGCTTAAGGATACGTTCGCTGTGGGAATAAAATTCAAAGATTCTTCTTTTTTTCCCACTCTTCATGTTAGTGAGTATGCATGGTGGCCAATCCATAATCGTATTTTGAATCAATTTGCTCAAATTGGAGATAAAATATTCTTGTTTAAAAATTTCCCCTGTTTTGGCAATTGAAAATAGATTTTTGTATGCAAGTTGGATCAGTTCTATTTGCATACCTCCAGGGGCCACTGTCAATTCACAACTATTCACAAAATTGTACAGAATTCAGTTTCGTTCGAAAATTTCTTCAGATTCATCATTGTTGAGGAGTGTTTTTAAGATGCGAATGTTCTCGTTTTCTAACATACCTTTCATTAGTTTAGCAGTTAACGTATTATATTCTACAATCATATTCTAATATCTTCTCAAATGAGTGTGATTGTGATTATTGTCGTCACACTAAGAAGCCTCTCGAAGGCTATAGGAAAAATGCTCAAGGGGACTAAGCTCACCCAAAAGGTTTTGTGCTACCAACCGGCTCCCTCCTTTCGGGAGACTACTACCCCCGCACTCAGCATTTATCGGCAAAACAAATTTGCTTCAACAATAAAGAGTAAGATATAACAATACATGTTGGAGCAAAGAAAAAAAACAGTACATAATTTCAAAATTCAAAAGAAAATAAAAGCTAACAATGGGTTTACAGAGCATGACGTCTTTATTCTAATACTTGTAATTTTTCCTTTTTTTTTTTTTGTTACGCGTATCAATATGTGTTCCATTGAGGTCACGATTTCCAGCTAACAACGGAAACTGACACTGTGACTCCTGCCCACAGTCAAGCTATTAAATTCTGACCTAACCATGAGCCATGGTCAGGTGACGAGGAGACACCTGAGCAGTCAGCTCCCTCTCTAAACTTCCCCAACACGCCAATGGAAGGTCATGAGACCTCTACTGATTTAACGTATATCAACCCACTACAAGGAGATTTTTAGTAGCATCAGAGCTCGAATTCACGATTCGACGAAACGCTTGCCGCAAGTCCGCTACTATGACCACTACACTACCGTGATCACGGATACCTTCACTCAAAGCATTGGTATGATACATTTTTTTGCCATGCCTATGTACTATTCGTAGTCGAATTCTTCCAATAACTATACCCACTTTGTGATACGATTAAGCAGATTTCTCTTGGTTCGTGACTTTCCTTGAAGGCCTTCTGATTACAGATTTTAAAGCTTTCCGAATGCTTCCATCTGGTCTACCGAAAATAAATGGACTTTCTTTCCTTAGTAAATCGATTAAAAGCTATGCAATTTTAGAATATTCTAGAATAAGCTTCCAAAAATAACATCTTGCCTTAAAAACCTTTAAACATGTCTTGCAGTGGTTGGCAAAAGAAAAAGTTTTGCGTTTTTGTGAGTGATGGACGTATAGAACTGGACTCGACAATGTGTCTCAAGTATTCCATTTTTCTTTTCAGAAATTACATTTTCTTCAATGTCATCTCTATTCCTTGTTTAGAAGTGATTTCTAGCACAGTCTATAATTTTTACTGACCCTTCTTTTTTTGTCGATTGAAAGAATGATTAAGTCATCCGTGTAAAAATTGACTATTCATAAGGTCTCTAAAATTCAAGTAGACGTATCTACCGAAAACGTTAAAGATGTAGCTGAAAACAAACAGTACTTAGATTAACTCGAATTGTCAATCTGACAAACAAATGGAAATAAACTTATTGCTGTCTTTGTCTACATCTATAAGGAAAAACAATTTTGTATGCCCAATGCAGTGTATATATTTGCATCTTAGAGTCTATCCAATGCATCATAACAAAGGTAAAAGGAAACTATGTTTGACAAATTTTCGATTTCGCTTTTATAATCGACTACGATTTAGTGCTAATGTCTCTTTTCACTGCAACGACAGGGTTAATATATACAGAAGAGCTAAGTCGTACTATTCATTTATTTAACTACTTTTTAATATCTCATTTTGTTCGTTGACCTCTTGCCTTTCCAGGAAACACAGACATCGAGCGCTCTGATAAATTGGTAAGGCATCTTTTATATATATATATATATATATATATATATATATATATACTCATGGACAAAATAATTAGCTCACCAAGAAGGAGTCGTCAAAACGAAACGAAATTTTACATACGTAATGACTACTTTGATATATGTAAATGATTAGAAAATCAAAGAAAAAAGATCATTTATTTCAGAGATAAAGGCAAAAGAACGGAGCATTTAATACCCTGGTGAACCCCCTGTAGCGCGAATGCACGATGCGATACGATCGGGGATTAATTCATACAAGTTCTGTATGATGTCTTGAGACAATTCGTTCCATATTTGCTGCAACTTTCCCTCTAGTTCGTTCAAACTCGTGGGATGCTCAACTCGAAAAGGATCAAATGATTCTAGATATGCTCGATTGGAGACAAATCTGGGGATCGGGCAGGCCAAAGAAGGGTAGTAACAGTGCGGAGACAGTCTTGTGACAGCCTTGCCGTGTGAGGCCGAGCATTGACTTGTTGAAAAATGGATCTTGGGAGCCATTGCATGAGTGGCAACACATGTGTTTTCAGGATGTCATGGACATACCGCTGGGCTGTCATGGTACCACGGATCGATACCAGGGGTGATCGTGTATTGTAGGCAATGACACCCCATATCATCACACATGGTGTGGGAGGGTGTGCTACTGTGAAGCAAAGGCAGGATTGAGGCGTTCACCCCGGGGTCTCCACACACGAACGCGATTGTCATCACTGCTGAGATTGAATCTGGATTCGTCGTTAAAGACGACCTGGTTCCATTCCGCTGCAGTTCAGTTTCCTAGTGCTTGGCACCACTTCAAACGGAGGCGTCGATGGTTGGGCGTCAAGGGCAGCACACGTAATGGGCGCCGCGATCCCAAATGTCCTTCGTATATCGAACGTTTTCAATATATCGAATTTGAAAAACGTATTCAATATATCTAATTTAGCACTTTTGCTTTTTTAATGCTAGACTATTATGTAACAAATAGTATAAATATATAATTGGAAAAACACAATTAATATTAAATTTAAATAATTATAGTGCTTTTATTTTTCTTGTGTGATTTCAAAATGAAACAGGAAATTTTTTTTCCTACGTGTGTAATATTCCTTAAAAGGTATTTCAATGTAATTATTTTCTTTAAGAATCATCAAACATTTCACATTACTCGTCGTCATCGAAAAAAAATTTGGCCATAAATTCTTCGTAACTTTTTTGCACCGTCGTTACATGTTTTTTCGCTTTTTGAAAAGATATTCTGAGAAAAAAGAGGACAGCTTTGATAACTTATGCTTTGAGATAGGAAATTCTTTTTACCTCCTCTCTCTAATGTTAAATAAGTAACGTTTATCATTAACAGGAATATTTATCGTTGTGTTACCATATTTTCGTGCTTTTTAGTCGTTTTCCATATCACCGTTATTATTGCTTTCTTATTATTTTGTTCAGTTTTAATACAAATATAAATGTAATATATTTTTTTGCTTATTATTCGTTTCTTTATAAACAGTAATATATTTTATTAATATTATTATGATTTGCAGTTGTATTACAAATATGCATAACTGCGCTAATATACTTTTCTGCTTAGTTACCGTTTAACTTTCATTTGAAATATCTTGTTCTTAAATAAATGAGCGTACTATCTTTTTATTAGTGTATAGCGTTAACCATTTTCACAAGATGCTCTATATTTAGTAAAAAAAAAATTTAAATAATTCCATTTCCACCGTTCGTTTTCTCATATATATAAGCATGATATATAATAAGGAATGCTATCATGCTAAATATTTATTTCTAGGAGATTTGTGAATATTTATTCATATTTTACTTCCATCGAAGGAAGGAACGAAAGAAAAAAAATGTGACACTTAGCACTTGTTTTGTCTCATACTTTCACTGTGGTTTACATTGCCAATTATGATTGTTTGTTTCTAAAAATTGAATAAAAACGTGTATTTTTTTGTTACTTTTTTTTTTCGCTTTTTTTTTCTATTATTCTTTCATGTAGTGAATATTATCAGTTATGGAAACACTTAGCAAGTATTTAAGGTGACGAGTATCGAAAGAAAACGATCTCACTTTTGGGACAATTTGTGGAAATAGAATTGGGATTTATATTCGAAGATTTTTTTTTCTTCCTCTACAACATTAACAGGAAACATCGTTATCTAAGGATAGTGTTCGAATGGCTCATTGGCACCTGAATGGTAATCCATCCCCTCATGTTTCCAGAAAGTCTTGCTGTGGAACGTCGTTAAGTGAGGGACGAGTTTTCTTTCTTGTTGATGCTTCTTCTATCCCAACCCCCAGGCTAACTTGAGTAAATGAATGTACCCTTTTTGCTCGAGGATGTTTTAACTGTTTCCTTTTTTTTTCTTTGTCATTTTCTCTTTGTTGCGAGTATGAGTGAAGGGCATATCTGTGTCTTGAGAGTGTTGTCTATTCGGAAGAAATTTCAATAGATTTTTCTTTCCCTTTCTTCCGTTAAGTTTCCTCCTTTCTGCCTCGGGAACAATAATGTTGATTTTAAAAACAAACTTGGCTCTTTTTCTCCGTGGTTAATTCTCACGGAAGACTTATTCTCAGATATTTTTTTAAAGAAAGGGGATGTTTTTCAATTGCCTCAAGAAACTTTATTTTATTTCTATTTTTTATAATTACTTGATCACGATACCAAATCATATCTTCGTATCTTTTAAGTTGCATTTTGTGCTAATCAAATTTTTTTTTTTAATTTTTTATGAGATGACTCTTATTGCATATTTAGCTTTTAGTCATTTCTTTATATTCTCAGTTTGTCAATTTTTGATTTTCCCTAGGGTCTGAAACTTTTCTAAATTCATTTGGAACGAAGATTTTAATGTTGCAAGTGTAACAGCATATTAATTTTGAAAACAGAAATTAAAAATACTCCTCCTGGTACTATTTTCAACATTGTGATATTACACTGTATCCCAGTTAAACAGTCAGTGGATGCTAAGGGTTTTCAGAACGATCAATTCTTTGCTCTCCGAACATTTTCATCACTTCTCCAGAGAGTAAGCCCTAGCTGTATTCATAACTTAATTTATGTTCTTTAATAAAAGAAATTGCTTAAAATTTTTGATGGTACCACTTAAGCTTGGGAATAAAAAAAGACATTTAGCTTGCATGCTCGATCAAAGGTTGTCATCCATCCCTGGGGCAGACAGAGCGAGATCAGGATGGTGTCTCCCTCTTTTTCCTCCGTCGAGAGCATAGCAACCATTAAATTGACTGCAGGTGTCGATGCAACAGGTTTCGCGGGAAAGTTGGTTCCTTCCACCTCAAACCATGACAAAGTGCGAGGAAGAAAAGAAAGAAAGAGGCAGACAATTGAAAGAATCTTATAAGGGTAGACATTTTTTATCGGATGAACTGCGTAACACTCAGAGGGAAACTTACGATACATTTTCCCTGAAGATTTCTATACGAATTTTAATCCGGAAATCAACATTCCCTATTGTAAATAGTAATTGAGTAAATATGAATAGTCCTTAATTTAATTCAATTGACTACTAAAAATTTCTCCTTATTTACAAGGTGTAGAGACCCCGCAAATTTCATGTGTTCTAGCCTCCATAAGTTACTGCGTGTCGGTATTTAAAGTGAAAATTTAACGGTAGAAAAGTAATAAAAGGTACAAAAGCTTTGATGAACTATTCTTCGTTCTTCGAGACTCCAAAAAAACAGTACTTTTTTTACTTATTTCGAATGGCATTACGGATTGTTATATTTTCGCTTGAAGTTTAAGGACTGTATATCAAAATAGTACGTGTGTGTGCCTTCTGGAACTTCCAAGACGAAGATGTGAAAAGAATTGGATTTTCTCATCAGCACTGTCATCGACTATGTAAATAAAAAGAACTGCTGGGGTCAATAAAAACAGTGAGTAAATTCCGAATTGAAACTTTTTTCAATTATTATGAAGTTAGCAAACATTAATAACTATAATGATAATGATCGGACCACTTTCATAGCATATGTAACAGGAATTTATAGAATAATTTATCAGTCCGAAGTGGATCACGAAAATCGATAAAGACTAAGAGATTTAAAGGATTCAATTTTTCCCGCTTGAAAATGAATATCCTAAAAAATTCAATTTCTAAACAGAAGAATTCTCTGAAAATAAATTAACAAAGACCTGTAATTTTCTTAAAAATTTAGAACTTTAAGGTTCTAATGAAGATAAAGAATTATTTTTAATCTTTCTAATCTTCAATTCTTAAAAAAACTCTTTATAATTCCCAAAAACGTTTTGCCAGTGAAGCTGTCGCCAAACTTAAGCAACACTATTATAAATTTCATAGGTATAAAACAATCTGTGATGAATTTTGAAGGGACTGAGAATTGTTCCAATAATAAATGGATAAAACGTTTCGAGACGATGGTTGATTTTATCTCATAGCGATTTAGAAATGTTGATATTTATAAAGAAGTCGTTAATAGATTTAGGAAAACTATTAATTCAGGGAGAATGAGGAATATATTTTATTGGACTCGTACATGTTTTATTGGACCCATACGCAAGGTTTTAGCTCTTATTACAAATGAAAAGCTTCTGCAGCGTTATCGCAGTTTTGGAATAATAGCTTTAGCAAGAAAGCAATGGCAACGAAAAAACCATCGGTGGAGGTCTAAGAATGTTCAGAATCTATTCACCCTCTTTTTTTATCTGTTAGGATGAATCTTTAACTCACCTTTTATGCAAATTTGGTTTTCTGGTACTGCACGCGCTGTTGAACATTTAAATTTTCACCTTTCTAGCATGGTTTTTTTTTTTGTATGATTTTTTTAAAATTTTTCTTATCAACGTCACATTTAGAAGCAAAACGACGGCTATCATCGTCGAAACTCATAATTTTGAGCCTCTGTCAAAAGAAGAGGATAATACATAAGCTAGAACCCCATTCTCTTAACTTCCACGTCATTGCATTGAGACCTTGGAGTCCCGACAAATTTAACGTGCATGAGCTCCACTACTCGTCAAGGGGGCGTGAATCCATGACTCGAGGGATACAACATCGGCCACTATCTCCCGATCTTGACCACTTCACTACTACAATCGTAGATCAATGTGATAAGAACAGTATATGTATACTAAATTTAATTACCAACTCCTCGTATTATTTTCTTTATTGGTTGTGTCATATTACATTTTCCTTTCCTTCTTTCCTTTAACTGATCGCATCACCTCATTTTTACCTAGCGACTCTTGTTGGAACTATTCTTTTTTCTTCCACCAAACTATTTCACATTGCCTGAAATTATGTATACTTGCTAAATATGGAAACGTTACACCCACTGTTTCTCTCACCAGAGTGTCTCAAAATAGGATACTTTAATTTGAACCACTCTATATATTGTGACAAATTGAATTTAACGTTCTGATAAGAAAGCACGTGTGCTTTGATACACATTAGAAATAGAGTTTCAGAAAAATAATTTTCCTTTTAAGATACTTACTTTGACTTTTTCCAAACGATAAATTTCAATTATATTGTTAATAAAATTTTAAGACTTAATAAAATGAAAAATCGAATTTAGTTAATTTTTATTTCGTGATTTTACATCATTTCTCAGTATAATTCACAGTATTTTAATTTATTTTCCCTCCATATAGGAAGCAAAATTTTAAATTGTTAAGTAATTTATAACATTTCATGTAAAAGTTTTGAATGAAAGCAATTTAGGTTCCTTTAAATGAATACATTAATATTTGATTATTAAAAATTTTATCTGTAAAATAGGACTAAATATTCTATACAATTCAGAAATATATCATTAGGTAGAACATATTATGTAGGGATACAATATGTAATTCAAGAATGCAAGGTTATCCAAATGCAAATATTAGTAAACACATATAACTGTTTTGTAAGAACGCATTAAAAGACTATAATAAAGACGCAAAAGTTACGATGTGCAAAAGGAGGATTAAAAGATTTATAAAAATTATATTTTATTCGCATTGTGTAAAGAAGATTATTCTTTTCTTTTTATTTCGCTTTAAATGATTCTGTGTATTCATTATTCATATATAAATGGTACTTTTTTCATATTCAAAATTTTAAAAAATGCATACTCTTTAGCAAATATAATATATTTAAATCAGCAGACATTTAATTTAAATAAAATTTACGTCTTAAATAAACGGAAATATAAGAACATATCGGGATTTAAAAAAGATTATGAATATTTTCGTATTTAATATGAAAACGATGTAAAAAAATTTCTAACTATACACACACACACACATATATATATATAGCTTTTAATCTTTTCGAAGAACTTATCTTCATACATATATGAGCTGCGTTTCTTTATAATGTTTCAAACT
The DNA here is from genome assembly GCA_019974015.1 of Nephila pilipes. Classification (NCBI taxonomy): domain Eukaryota; kingdom Metazoa; phylum Arthropoda; class Arachnida; order Araneae; family Nephilidae; genus Nephila; species Nephila pilipes. The sequence goes on along the minus strand of BMAW01007686.1, from coordinate 100,327 downwards.
TATCATGCTGCTCTATTAGCGATCGATAAGAAACTTTCTCAAAAAGCCCTGAAAGATTTTCAGCCAACTTACATTGATTACAGATTAGGTAAATGTTGAAAGATTTCCCATTTCTAATATTTTATCTCAGTTTTAATAATAATTTAAAATAAAAATTCTTCTTAAAAAGAACTTCATCATTTAGAAAGCATATTACAACGTGGAAATGGCCTGCAATACATAATATAATAGCACTATGTAGGAAGGAATTAATCGAAGAATTTAACAAATGATAGAAGTTTAATAGAAGTAGCTATTTACAAAATCGAAAATACTTTCTGTTGAAATGAATCTGTGTGAATGTAACATCTGAGAAATAAGAGAAATGTAGTTGAATTTTATAAAGTGTGTAAAAAAAGTTTAAACACTTTTCAAAAATCTCTAAGCAACTGAAATATTGTTTCATAAGGGATCCATTCACTGAAATAGATCAGACAAAATGACGATAACATCATTCACTAAATAGAGGCTATGCATTAGCAACTTAATCTATGGAACTAAACTCCGATAAATGGATTTGAATGAAATTTTAATAGAACCACTTTCAAAGAATTTTCAAATTTGAGTCAATCGAGGAAAACAAGATTAAAATCTACACACGCACATAAGAACATAGGCAGGCAAGTATATATACATGAGAGAGAGACATACACAGATGCATATACATGTGTGTATGTAAAAAGTGTTCAACTGCGGAGCAGTATTTATCACTTAATAGCTGACTACAATTAATAATCTAAAGAATGATGAATAACGTGTCTCTTCATTAATTAACAAAATCAGTATGTTTCAGAAATATTCTAGTTTCTCTATAAGCTTTCAAAACGGCCTTCACGCACTCTTTCTATTTTGTTTATGAAAGAGAATATACATTTTATTTATTCACTATTTTAATGTACGTAGTTAACCAGATCAAGGCTATTTTAGTGAGGTTCCTGAAATTGCCTAAAAATATATCTTTATTCAAGAGTTCAACGAAATTATCGTTAAAATGAAACTTAACTTTTCTTCCTGAAAATTCTGAATTAAAGTGACAAAAGAGTATCTATATTTCTTTAAATTACACATTTTCAAAAGGAAGGTCTTGTAGGAAACCTGGAAATAAAATATACGAGAGGGGTATCGTAAAGCTTTAATTATTAACGAAATATCTCTGACAAGAAAATTTATGATCTACTGAGTGCTATAATGTGATGTAAATTAAATTAGTACTGATGCTCTACTTGGTTTCAGGAAGTCGTGGTGATTGAAGAACTGTAGTATCTTAAGGCTCTGGGAAGTATTTCACTCTGGCTGCTGTAAATGTTCTACTATTACATGGAGACAGCATCTGGAAATTATCATACTAAAAGTAACTGAAACAGAAATCTAATTTTATACATAACGGGTGCATACCTGTCTTTGCATGGCTGAATTGAAGAATATAGCAATCCAGTAGGAAGCATAATATTTAGTTTAATTATGGCAATTTAAAAGTAAAATTTTGGGAGTACTTTTAAATTGAGAACCTCAAAATCTAGTTTCAAAATAAAAACATTTAGAAATAAAATATGAATCAATTACATAAATTTAAACCCAATGTGGAAATCGAGCAGTTAATAAAGTAAAGAATTTTTAAGCTTTTCTTATTTAATAAAATTCAACGATCCAAAAATTTGTAATTTATCATAACAATCAGTGATGTTTTTAACGAAGCTGTAACTAATTATAAAATGTTACATAAAAATTTACATAAATTAAAATATAATTTTATCTTATAGTTTAATTTGATAAGTATTGCCAGATTCTCTAGATTTCCATCTCGTTGCATTTAATTCTTAAATAATAAGTTTCTTTGAAATTTAATTTTTGTAAAGCATTTAACATTTCATTATATAACATCATATAACATATTATATAGCCTTTTATAATTAGTTACAGCTTCTTTTAAATATGAGTGATTACTATTTAACGGACTATAATTGTTTTGATAATTTAATTATTTTTATTCATAAGTGTTTTTAAAAAATTTAATTAGTTTATTAAATGCAGGCTTCGCTCCCACTATGTTTTAATTTATATATCCGACTTTGCTATTTTATTTACTAAATCATTCTTTCATTAAGGGCTAATTTAGCTTTCACTTAAAATTACTCAAAATATTATTTAAATTTGTCATCATTTAAAAAAATTATACTACGAGCTAGATTGTTATATTTTTCAACTCAACCCATGCAAAGCACGTATGAAATTAAAAAAATTAACAATCCAGGTAAGACTCCAGAAAATCATAAAATATTTTAAAGACTAATAATACTTTAACAAAAGTATGTAACTATTGTATATCAATAATATGCATACCAGAAACTATCTTGTAAGGAATTTAATGAAAAATTACTGAGTATAAAATTTATTCAATTGACAAAAATATATTATATTAATGTATTACTTCTGAGTAGAAAAAAGCTGGTATTTTTAAGAAAGGATCAAAAGAAGCAATGAGACATCGAAGACATAGAACACCACAAAGGCTTGATGAAATCACGCAATATTACATCCAAAGTATACTGAAGGGAAGTAAATCCTTAAATGCCGGAGGATGAAATGGTGTCCCACCTTATGAACAGAAGATTTTTATCAAGCTGTCCTGACTAAGGAACTCACAGCGATGAAAGAGTTTGTAAGAAGGTGTCTGTACTTAGAAGAAATGAAAGAGAGATTAGAGATCTGGAAGAAATTCGATAGTTTACCTAACATCATCCCAATTTCATCAATAACTGAATAAACGAATCCGGTCACTATAATACGGCAAATTGTCCGAGTACAGCTCCTACGTGTACTTCAAAGGAACAACAAAATTCTAGCAACGTTACCACAATCGATCGAAGCTATTGTCCGAGAAAAGGTGCAGGAAGCTTTATCACATGAAGCAAACGAGAAGTCTATTGAAGTTCGTCCACGACCCTGACGCGAACCACGGACAACAAACATGTCTGTTGGTGGACGGGATCGTTTGTGGCCATTGTAGTCGACAGGGGCATGTCGTTCGTTATTGCAAAGAGAACAGAGTCATCTTTGATGCTTTTCAGAAGCAACAGACGAAACGTCGCCGAACCAAGTCCCTCCCTCTTATTTAGTTGTCCCTTTAGTTCCCCTGATTAAGTGAACACTAAATATTTTTTGAAGCTGATTCCGATAGTTTTAGAATACCATGCTCTGCTATTACAACCTGCTTCTTGCCACCAACTGATAACTGAATAGAATGTGATATGAATCCTATCCACCGACTACTATCATTTTTTGATCCTGAATCCCTTCCTGGACTTGTCCGCAACACCTTCTTTCCTCAAACTAATGGAACCAAATATCTTAAGCCTGAATTATTTCCAGACATCTTAAACCAGTGGATTTTTCGACCTCAGTGCAACTATTCATAGTTCCCTGTAGCCATGTATTGGACTCTAGAGTCCCACATTTATCAGATTTTCCTGCAGTATTGTACTGAACGCTCAAACTCAACTCTTTTCAGTCACAGCGCAACTTATAAGAACTTTTCTGCAGTATTGTGCTGGACGATCAAATTCGACCATCTTCGTCTGCAGCGCAGTTTATCAGACCTTTTCAGTAGCTTTACGTGGGATGCTTAACAGCAATCTTCATCGTCTTCAGTTTAACCTACATTTCCCTGTAGCTTTATGCTAAACTCTCGAATATCACATTAATTGCCTTCTTTGTAGCTAACAACTCTGTAACCTTCTGCTGTATTTTCCACCACCACTCAGATAGTTTTCTACAATTTTATCTCTCCAGTCAGACTGATAGTTTCTTGAGGAACCTTTGATAGTCATATTGCAGAAGTAAATAAGTGAATTCAAATCTTTCTGCATCAGGTTAATAAAGAACAGTTTCAGTCTCGACTGACTCAACTTCTAATAACAATTAGTACTTCCTTCTAATATCTATTTATATCGCCAGGTTTTATTTTTGTTTATTTTAATTTCTTTTAAATGTTTATTTGTTAATAGATAATTGTTGTCCTTGACATGTGCTGATGATGGTTTTTAAAAATTATCAAATAGCAGTTTGGCAAACTGCATATGCTGACTCTGACACAAACATTAAGTTATCCAAGAATAAAACAAGGATGAAAATTACTATCCTAATATCAGCATGAATGGAAAGTGTTTGAAAACGTCATCATCATCAACATTTCGTCTTTCATCTGGAACAGGCACCTTAGACTGAAAGAGAAATCAAATTTATTAATTAGTTTAAGTGATAAAATAGGCTTAAATGATAAATATATATCAGGCAAGAAACAATTCCTAAAATAATGTTAATTTTGTCTCAATCAGTAATTATAAAAATGCAATTCAATATAATACGATAATAAGCAACATAAATGTATAGTAAATAAATTAGAAAAAAATTAAAAAAAAGGAGTATAACTAAAGCACCATCAGTTAATGGTTAATCAAAATTCTTGAATAAAATTAATTAAGAACATTCATCAAGTTTCCTATGCATTAGATCGGGTCTTAGAAATTGTCCGAGAAATTCTCAATTAATATTGCATAAATATTGTACATTGTATCGATTAATATAGATTCTAGAAATATATATTTCAAACCAAAATAGAAAATGAAAACCTTGTCAAAGAACGATTGCATTTAAATTATATGAATACATTTTGTAACAGAAAAATAATACAAACAGAGGCTGATTGGAATATAAAAAATGTTCCTTCTGTAGAATTTAAAAATATTACTTCTATAGCTGAAAGAAATAATTTGCGTCAATTCATGGATGAATATTTATTGATCAGCCTAAAATAGAAAAATACATTAAAGTTAAATGTAATTTAGCTTACTTTCGATGTAACATCTGATGTACGACGAAATTAATGTCACAAGCAGATTGACTATGACGTCAAAATATAAATCAGAGCTACACAAAAATCAGACCCAGGTGTCAGCACTTGAGTATGTTATGAAATTTAAAATACAAAATTTTAAAATCTCTAAGGTAAATTTCGAGAAACGGCTTCCAGGTGCACATTATGAGTATCTATAAGTCTTTTATACCCCATTTCAAGCTCAAAACTCTTGTAATCTTTTCGCTACGATGTTCATATATACAAATTCATTTTCGATATGCGCCTGCGCAGTGAAAGCAAAATCAACTTTGAACTTAAATCTTTTGAAAACCAAGTGAATTTTGGAGGAAGACTTCAAGGTGTACACTATGAGTACCCATAGACTCTGAGCCACATTTTCTGCTTCTGAGTTTTGTAATCTTTCCGCTACACCAAAGGCAAAACACACAAACTCTTCCTTTCATTAATATGGACTCATAAGATATCTCTACATAATCATCCTTTGAGTTATAACTACATATCTCCATGTGTTTCTTAATCTTTAGAAGACCGTCACTGTGGAACTCCATCTTCGTATATCGAAACTGTTACTTCGATGTACATTTTCTTGAAACACAAACGAATTAGCATTAATAGCTGTAATTTACAACACAATATACATAAGGATAAATTAATATGCAGAATAAATTTTATCTAAGAATCTCAGTTATTTCTTATGAATAATTAAAAACTTAAGATATCTTTAAGTGTGCAGAACAATTTTATCCCTTTTAAACTATACGCCAATCTTTTCTAAATTACTTTAAATAACATTAATTTTTTCCTACTACTAATTTTCTCACAACTTTATTCAATATAAATATTTACATTTAATCCTGTGTTTGATTAAAATATTCAGCCAATTTTCTTAGCTTCCACTATTTTTGAATATAAAATTAATTTTTAATATAGTTGTTGAAAACTTCCATTCTTTTTGGATCAATACCTTTTCTTCTGATTAAAGAGATGTCGTTTCATCACGCCTTAGAGAAAAATTTGGAGATGAATCTACCTTCAGAAAGAAAAAGTCGATATTTATTTTATTGGATTAATTCTATCAATGATAGTTTTGACTACAGTGTTTTTCACTTATATTTCCTTTCTTTAATCGTTAGTATTATTCAAATGATCTTTATTCACTAAAAGTTCCTTCCTTCAATTTATTTCTTTTATTTCAGAAAATATAAAATTAATACGTGTTTTTTTCATTCAAATAGTTATTTTTATAATATGAATGCACAAAATTTTGCAAAGTTTAATTAGCTTAAATTAAAATTGGGTTAAATTTAGCACAAAATCTTACGATGAAATGTATACTATCAAAGTCAACAAAACATATACGATGAAGAAATCTCAATCTTAATATTTTAACAGACAACATATTTCTGTAAAAAATCTCTGTAAAAACACAACGATTTAATATTTATCAAATTCTAGAAAACGTTCAAAGTATATTTAAGAAAGTCATATTTCACAAAAAATTATATCTTAATGCTTATCATTTTTATAATATATATCCCGTTAACTACCAGCGTATCACATTTGATACGTTCGCGGTGCCTCTCCTGTGCCCAGCGTATCACAATAGATACACTCCGAAATGCCTTCAGCAGACCAACATATCAATAGTGATACGCTTAAAGAGAACGCTTTATTTGATTTTTTTAATATTACTAGATGGTGTTACATTACTGCGAAATCTATATAGATAGGTTATTTAAAATATTGACCTTGGTTATATGGGCTTGGATTTCACTACTTCTGTGTATCAGGAGGAGGGGGTTATTGTTAAAAGCACATATTGCGGCGAGGTTCTTTAAATGTAATGACATGATTTAAAGCGTGCACTTTCTTTCAGTTTACTTTTTTCTTTATTCTTGCTTCTTAGAAGTTCGAAGGATAATGTATGGCCCTTTATGTGGGATAGGACTTTAGGTAGAAGATGCTCTCAGCTGTTCATTTCATTCAGTTGGTTTTTATTTGTAGCGACAGTCATGACGAAAAAAAAGTATTTATCTGGTACTGATATTTGTTAAATAATGAATGAATCAGACAGTAATGTTAGCGAAAATAATCCAAACCTGTACATAGAAAAAGGACTAAGATGTGCCCTTTGATCAAAATCTTGCGTGAAGCGTCAGAATATGTGTGTAAGACATATGACTTTGGACTATGCATTGATTTTTTTTTATAAATATATCATACAGCAAAATAAGATTTATCTCTTATATCTATATATTCTATGTAATGGTACATCATTACACCATGAAATTTATGTAACATATGTAAATATATTTTGTATTTTCTTAAAAGTATAATTTTTTATGTAATTTTATGTATAAAGCATTCAATTTTTGATTAAATCCTTTTTTCTTTTGTATATGTTAAGTTTAATGCATTTTAAATAAGATATGTAAATACCAAAATATTTTAATGAATAGCTGATTTTAGAGAAATTTTTTTCTCGAATTAGGCTTAGTATTTAAAATTGTCTGGGCACAGAGTGACACTCCGCGGTAAGAAGCCGCGGGCCCAGAGATGCAAAGGGATATATAAGAAAATTATCATATTAAAACTGTTTGCATATATGGAGAAGCCATTATTTTCCACGTGACTTTCCTTTTTGGATTCGAACAGTCTTATTGTTTACTTACAGAAAATGCTTCTTTCTTTTTCTATTGTATCTTTCGGTGACAACTTTTCGCAATCTATCATTCTAAAACGAAAGCAGACATCTCTAATTTCTTAAAAAAACATTCTCAAAGCTGAAATAGCGTTTTAAATTCGATAGTGAAAAATTTGATAATATTGCTATCGTACTATTTTAATTAAAGTAAAAGTCTCAACTTTTGTTGTGAAGCCATTTAAATATCCATTCATAAATAAGTTTTTCCATGCAATAAATTATTTTTTATTAAAAGGTCCTAGAAAAAAATATTTCATTTAAGTGTTATTCTCCCAACGGCTTTACCATTTGACAGCAAAGAAAATTATTTTCATTGTTTGAAAATCATCCTACATATTTTTTATGAGTTTTTAAAACTATACACGTTTTAAACATTTCAGACCACAGAATTTGTTTTCTTCTAGTTCTCTTGAATCTCGAATTACTGAAAATCCGTTCATACCCGAAAGGCTTTGGTTGTGATATTTTAAAAAGTTTGTTTGAAATATATATATCTGTGTGTGTGTGTGTGTGTGTGTGTGTGTGTGTAAGATTCTCATTATATTTCCTAATTATTATTTTAAAAAATCGTTCTTTCTTCCTTCTTTCTACTTCGTTCTTTCTTCCGTATTATTCGAAATCCAATGTTATCATTTCTTTTTTTTTAACCTTTCCTCCTATTGAAATAAAATTGGAAAAAAAAATATTCTGAAGAAATAATAATAGAAGAGCAAATACAGGGTTATTCAAAATGATTCATCTGATTCCTTTATTTATTTTTACGATTCCTGTGAGGAAATTAAATTCCTTATTTTCAAAAATAAACGACACAGATCGATCAGTGATAAATAAATGCATAGAGGAAATACAGAAGCTTATTTTACAAGTGTTAGATACGACTTCCTTTTGTTATATGTTTAATGCCAATTTGATATGTAAATTCTTACCAAACACATTGCAAAGAATCAGTGGTAATTGATTATACAGCAGAAGAAATCCGTTGTATAAATTCACATAAATTTATATGTAAGGGTGGCGCATACACATTATTATTTACAAAACTCTGAAAGGAAGAAATCGCATGGGGCCTTATCAGGTGAATCAGGTGGCCAACTGTGTAACATCAAGTCACCCGATCTACTACTACCGATCCAACTGCGGGGTGGCTCGGCGAGAGCTTCAAAAACAGATTTGGTGTTATAACTTCACTAAGAATACCCGAGGGCTATCTATTTTGTGCACAGCATAAAACTTCTATACTTTTCTTTTGTATTTATGTATTATTTATTATTCTGTATCGTTTATTTTTCAAAATATTGAATTTTGAAATCTGATGAATCATTTTGAATAAACCTGTACATTTTGTTGTAGCTGATCTATGTTTTTATTTAACCATGATCAAAACATAAATCCAATTAAGCAAATGGGAAAAAGAATTTCCAGTTTTGGGCAAAAGTAAACTGTTATACTCTTCTTTAGTTTTTCTTGTGCTTCACATTTTCTCATTCTAGCAATTAAAATGCTAAATTAAAATTTAAAAAATTGAAAAGAAAACTTGGAAATTACATTAACAGTATTCTTCTTTTCCTTAATGGTCTGGTAATAACTGTCTTTTATAAATTTCCCGACAAATAAATTCTAGTAAACAAATAAAAATTGGATCAGTTTAGTTGAGGGGGTCTCTTTTTAAATCAAATTCTTCACAAGAAAATGAACCTTTTTTAAGCATTTATCCTAAGATGTGAAAAGTAAATTAAATTGATGGCTCGATAGAAAAAAATAAGTCGTAAAGAATAAATATATTTGGTCACTTATTCGGATTCACGATGAATTAAGAAAAATAAAACTATTACGATACTTTTAAGTTACTCAATAAAATTCTTATCTTTATGTGCAATTTTTATTTCATTGATTAAAATTTCAAAGACTTTGAAAAAATGTTTCATATTTATAATTATTCTTTCTAAATGAATATTTATGGATGCTTACTTTATTGTTTTTCATAACGTTACTTTAAATAATTTTGAAGAAGCTTAAACTAAGTTTATATAAATTGATTTAAAAATATTAGGCTAATTCATATATGCATTTTTAATATATTTTTCCCTGTTCTCTTTGACTAGTGAAAGTTTATTCAAGCCAACAAAAGAAAAATAAATCGCTTAACAAATTTTAAGCTAGAGAAGAATAAAAGGGAATACTGGGGACCTCGGCCAGATTTAACGTGCATCATCCCATCTACATGACAAGTCTTAAACGGCATCAGGGATCGAACCCACGACTAGACAGAAACAATGCCGTTCATCATTAATGATGAACATCATTATACATAAGAACAAAGTCATCAACATAGAGTGTGACAATTGGAGAAAGACTGTCTTTAAATATTTCATAGCATTCCATGAAACCAAGGAAGATCACTGTGTCTTCTCTTAGAAACTCTAATCCAAACCATAATTCTTTGTACTCTATAACTGTATTTTACAACAATACTAAATTAGTACTGCGATGTTCTTTTCTTTTAACAGGTTATCACGTGTTCTGAATCTTCCTCCAAAACTAACTGGGATTCGTCTCTGAAAAGTACAGAAGCTCATTGCTGTCAGGTCCAAGTAACGTGTAATCTTGTCCATCGTAACCATCCAATATCTTCTATTATAAAGGACATAAATAAAGGATCTTTTTGTACAGAATCATTAGTTCTAAAGACATCAGACTATCTTCCATATTACATCCTATTGATCTGAAATAAGCTGAGTCACATTATTGTTTCTCCTCCTTCTGGTCGAAGGAGCTAAATTACAATCTTGCTCAGGGATTGAAGCCCATGGAGGGGCAGGAACAAGCATTCTGGAAATTAAATTTATTATATTCAACCTGATCCCAGTGTCTTTAGACCGAACTATGAGACACATTCAGACGATTAGAGATATAAGCGTATGGTAATCCAGTTTTCACCTATTCGATTGAGCACTATCTTAACTAATTAGATGAAAGACATGCCCAACAATATTTTAGTATTAACAATTGAAGACCAATATGCATTAAAAAATTCTACAGAAATTGCGAAAATTGAATGTTCGAAGTTTCCTCCGATTTCTATACAAGTGTTATATTCTTTAAGAAATAATGGTGAATATAACTGTTTTATAAGACTTCATTAAAGTAACTTATGTCATTCATATAAACCATACTTCTTACCTTTATCTTCCTTACTATAATTGTGAACGCTAAAAAACTCATTGCAGCTTAGCTTTTGGATTCCAGTGTATTTTGTCGAATATTAGATTTAGTTTTATAATTTTAATTGCATGTATGTGCAGTGGATGTTTGAAAAAGGATGTGCCAGAGCTCTATATTCGTGCTCACTTCTTGATTGAAGCTCCAAATTATGAAGTTCGTTGCCAATAGCACTCGCGTTGCTTCTCATTGTGATGTTCATAAAACAATATGTCTCCAAAATCTCTTACATAGCTTTAGAATGAAGTTAGCTCAAAAACAAACTCATGTGAAATTTTAGTTAATTAAAATGTAAAAATTATTTCTTATTAATATTTAATATAACGTATTATTTATTTTAAATTGTTACTTTAATTAATTTTTAAATAAATTATATATTTTGAAACTTTTATCACGAGTAATTAAGTAAAATATTACAAAACAAACTATAAAATTAAAAACGAAATACTACTTTAATTGACTGAAATGAAAAAAATATAATTAAGTAATTATTCAACAAAAGAATATACTATCAAACTTAGCAAAAACTAATTGAACCATGTATGGCAATCATTCAAGAAATTGGATTATATTCTTTCACGGAATGAATTCCAATTTCTTCACTTATATTTTAATTAAATTTTACGAAATAAAAACGTTCCTTAAATAATTACTTCCTGGTGCAATATATTTTAAAATAACCTACCTTAATAAAAGAAAACTTTATTTACTAGAAGTTTACTGAGAGATTTTAATCAATCATATTAAAACAGGCTTATTTTTACCTTTTTTAAAGTATGAAAATATTATTTACCACAGCAATTTAATTACTTGAATTTCTCTCAAAATATTCATTACAATAATTGCTATTGAGGTGTGCCATTTCATTTAATGGCTTTCCTTAAGAGCTGATTTACTCCTAAATGTAAAATAAAATAAATAAAAAATATCATTATACATAAGTTGTAAACAACATTTAGTTTTTAAATTAAAATAATTCTCTTCTAGATCTGTTTTTCCATTAATAATACAATACAGGACCTTCTTAAGTCAAAAACATATTTTTCCCTAAATTGTTAAAAGCATATTTTTTCTTCCTAAATTGTGAAAAACTATTTTATTTTGTTCTCATTAATTATATGTCTTATTTGTAATGAAAGTAATTTCAATTTGAAAATTCATGTTTCGATCGAGTTGTCCATATAATAATTAATAACTGAATTATCATAAAAGGAAAAATATAAGCTTATTGTAGAAGTATGGAGAAGAAACAAATATAGTATATTTTAAATTTAAAAAGGATATAAATACCAAAGAAAGATATAAATGTCAGAAATAGCATTCAAGATCATAAATTCAGAAATATCTGTACCATTTTCGTATGTTGCTTCAAAAGTATTTTCATGAAATATTTAAACAAAACTGCTACTACGTTAGTTGTGATTTATAGTGTCTGTTATAGTATATATACCAATAACATAAAAGAGATATGAAACAATCTCTTATCAGAATTATTTACATATTTAAAATAAAATCAACAAATATTAGGAAAAATAATTTCACAATAGTTGTATCTGCTAAAATGTCATTACTTGGAAAAACAAATAAATAATAAAATTTAAGAAAAAAAATGTATGTATATATTTTAAATGAAAAAATAGCTATTGGATCTATCAAACTAGAGGCAGTAGATGTTTTTAATATAACACGCCCTAAGATACTTTACTTTCTCTATATTTAATTCCAAATATAAAAAAGAAATATTTTTAAAATAATTTATAAAATGAAAAACTTTGATTATACATACCCACTTATATTTAAAAAATTTTCAACACTTTCAGGTCTGAGTTATTCTGATAGTATATCTCCCTCTCAAATGGGGGGGGGGATACTGTTCACGATTCTTTCAAAAAAAATTTGTAGTTATGTATTTTAATATGTTTTTGTACTACCCGTATTTATAAAAAAAGGAACTGTTTAAATGTACTGAGAACTAATATTTAATAAGAAATTATTGAAAAATCATGTTTTAAATTTTTAAAAAAGAAAATTCCTCATAAAAAAAATCTTTTTCATTGGTGGTATCTTGGAATTATCTTCATCCGGTTCTGATAACTCTGACAAAGAATCACTTCAGCCAAATCATTTTCATTTGATAAATCTAGAAATATTTTAACATGCATTGTAAAACGCGACAAACATATTTACCGATCGTTCTGATTTTAGATCTTTTTATATACTTACTTCTGTTTGGTGTTACTACCTATAATTTTTGTTTTGTAAATAAAAAGTTCGTAGATAATTTTTGAAAAGACAGCGAACGTATATAGTAGGTACTTTTATAGCTCAGAGTTAAAAGTTGACTCCAAGAGGCTTTTGGGCTCAGTTGGCTTCACCGAAAAAGACAACCAGAATGAAGCTTTGGACTGCAAGTGTTAAATTTCAAAATTTTAGAAAATAAGTTCAGTTGCTTTAAGGGAAAATTCAAGGAAAATTTATCCTTTTCAGTCCCATTATAATATGATTTACTTCTAAGGAAATACAATCCCTAATACTTCAAAGAGCAATATATTTTCCCATATGTTCAATTTAAAAAAAAGTAAAAGTAATGAAATTAAAAATTTAAAACCATTCAAAAGAAGTATTATTTTATATACCTTTAAAAATAGATTATCTTTAATCTATAGGGTAATAATATATGACATAAATATTGGTGTCATTTGTTATACAGAAATTTCAGCTTCAATACATTTTAATCATTTTCCGTCTAAAATTCTAAAGCCACGTTTAAAAAATATGAAAAATGAATAAATATTGAAAAATTGAGGTAATAATTTTCAAGCAAAACATTTTTTCTTGGAAATTCCTTTTATAAGATGTGAGATAAATGGTTATGTTACCCGACTTCTTTTTAATCCTCTTTGGTTAAGAAGTATTTCAATATAAACAATAATCTTTAACACAAAAAAGCTGTCTCCCTTGAATAATATCTGAAGAATTGAAGTAAATGGTATGACAAACTAAAGGTACAATATTTCTCCCAAACAAATTATAACAATGTATAAATTAAATTCTCTGAATTAAAAAACTTTATATATGCGTGCTAAATATCGCATGTAAAGGTAAGAAAATAAATGGTGTTCAAATTTCTTTCTTAAAAAAACTATATATATGATACAAAATTAATAAAGAAAGTAATATTCTGATAAAAATGTGTTACATTCTTATCTTTATTATGCTATGAAAGTGATCAAATTTCAAGAAACCTGATAGAAATAGTGCATTTCTGGAGTAACCCGTAATACCATTTTTTTAGTAACACTATAAAATTGAACAAATTGAGATGGAATTTACTCATGAAAGTAAAGTAATAAATTTATGTGAAATATTTATTGAAATAGCTGTCACAAAGATGAAAAAAATGCACAGAAAGAAATGTGGAGCATAAACGTTTTCTAATACCTTTCAGTACTTAGTCAAGCTTTACTCTTGAGTGAACTAAGATTCAATGCTTTGTACAGCTGTTAGGAAATAAAACCAGAATTAAATAACTACTTCTATTAACTGAAATTTATCACAGAATTGTTTCTAGATGACAATTTTCCTTTGTCTATTTTTTTATTTTTGTAAGGTCTATTACCATAATTATAATACGATTATTTATTTATTTATTTTTAAAAATAACTTTTTTCTTATAATTCTAATACTACACGCAACAGAATTCCTTGGAAATATACCTTAAAATACCAGTGTATAAGGCTTTTGTTTAGGCATAATTGTTTTAAGTACATATTTCTGAGCGTTAATCACACAGATTTACTTAAAATCTCATTAATTACTCAAATTTTGCTTAACCATATTGCGACCCCACAGCTTCTATGACTATGGCATTTTTATTGAATTTTTTCACGTTAAGTCTTATATTTCATTCTATCATGTCATTATTTCCAAAAGGAAGAATTGTGTTCACCAATCTCTATAAAATTATTCTAGGTGACCAATTTTCTTGGGTTTTAACCCAACTAAAACTTTTAAACTTTTGATTGCGAGAAACGTGCATAATGTAAATGAGTGTAAATAGGACCATGCACTCGTTTTCTCGGAATTCTAGAAGTCTTTAAGAAATTCTTCATATCTAATTCCAAGAAATTTCTTTTTCATGGGGATTATTTTTTTTAAAGTATTTCATTAGAATGTAGATAACTGTTGATTCTATTACATTACATTAAAATTGTCGTTTTATTGAAAAGTAGTATTATTATTTTGCTATAAATAAGTAGTTTTATGAACCATCAAAATTTAACGACATATTTTTTTCAAAACGTTTCCCAATTTTGGGCCTCTTTATAAATGAGACCATATACTCGTTTCCGAAGATATGAAAGGCAATCTTCATAAATGTTTAAAAATAATTTGATTGTGTTATAACCTTGGATGAGAATAATTTGTAAGTCTGCTCATTATTATTCCCTCTGCATTTTTAAAAAAAAGTTTTTTATAAAATTTTACACGTTTCAAAATATATTATTATCAAAATAAGAACAAAGTTGCAAACCTTAATATTTTTATATTCCTCTATAAAAAGTTATGATGATCTCGTAATACAATAATATGGATTATCAGTCATTGCACCATGATTTGATCGTTGTTTTTTGTTGTTTCTGTTGAATTATAATGTTGATTTAAATATATAAATGTAGCCATTCACGAAATGATTGACATATGAGCTAGTTTTTGTCTTCCAAGAATTTTCCTCATCATTTTTATCCAGAAAATTATCAATTTATTATATTTCTTTCATAACATAAATGTAAGTATTTTGAATTGTAATCCTAATATCCTGATCTTTTGGAACATAAAGCAAATGAAAGTTTCCTATTTAATAAATTAAAGAACGAATCTTGAAATTTTAATGCCTTAAAGTAGAAATAAATTATAAGGACTTCTTAATAATTGCCCGGTGATAACTTGCATTGCAATTAAACCTTGTCAGAACTGGTTTATTACAGCATGATTAGAGGACTACATAATTAATGGACTCTTAGATCCATTTAGGATCTTAGATCCTTACATCATGGACTTTTAGATCCTTACCGCATGATTAATGGACTCTTAGATCCATTTAGATAAAGTGACTAAATCTAAACATGTGTAGAAGAGAACAAAAAGTAAGCTAATATGTATATATGTTAAAGCACCTCTATGTTGCAGTCATAATTTTAAATAAAAATAACGTATTTTATTAATCTATCATTGAGTAAAAATATGACTATATAAAGGAATTAGTTGCTTCAAAACCAAGAGCACGAATTTTTACATGATGGTAAAGTTAAAGTCAACCATAAGCCATAAAACAATCATCTGGTTATGATAGTTGGTTCTCTCAAGGATTCAACTAATAGCAAAATACACGCAGTTAAAAAGAATTATCTGTTTCCACGTCTGTACAAGATTTGACAGTAAGACTTGGTGAATGATAGACTAGACCGAGCGACGTGAGTGAATGACAAAGCGGTGAAAAGTATTCCGTTGCCGTTGTTTATCAATAAGCGTATGGGCCATGAAGTGGCCCTTTAAGCTGAATATAGCATTCGTGATGATGGATGACAATTCAGAATTTTTCATGCTGCACGAAAATGTACTCTGTAACCTAAGTATATTTAAGCACATCCTGGATACATGCTTTGTAAAAATCTGTTAATGACACTTTACAGTGCAAAGGTGAAGCAATGATTGAATTAAAAAATAAAAACATTGAATGAAGTCAAAATTCTATTTTAATCTTGGTAAAACTGCAAAAGAAGCTAATAATATATTTTAAAAAGCTTATGGAGCTGAAGCTGTATCTTATAAAGTGTATTTAAAGGGGTTGGCCTAATGCTGCCACTGATCGAAGTGGTCAGCCTACAACTTCTCGAAGAAACTAATAAAATTGAAAGAATCCAAGAGATGTTAGCTCTGGATTGTTGCCTTAAGGTACGACAGAGTAAGAACTCTATATTAATCGTTAAAGTTCCATCGTATATTGACAAAGAATATGAACAAGTGGAATATTTATCCATTTATTTCATAGTTCCTATTTTAAATGGAAATCAAATATATACGCGTCTTGGCAAATGTAGAGATTTCATCAGAATCACAAGACAATCATTGTCTCAATCACATCGTGATCTTAGGTGAAAGTTTATATCTCAAGCATGATCCTTGATCCAAAAGTATACAATGGTTTAATCTCAATTCACCAAGCGAGCTTTGACATTAAAGGTCTGTGACATTGAACTATTCGCGATTTTCTCTTCACTAACTTCTGATACTGCATAATAATTCGAATTGTTTTAAATGACAATTTCTATCCAGCGAAAGTGAAACAGGATTAGGAATATCAGATGAAGAGAAGAAGAGCAGCAATTATTGAATTAGAGATAGTGATATATAAATGAAATATAATTGGAAGAAAGAAGAAAGGTAGATAGAGGATAATGACAGGCTGAAAATTATTAGTAAATAAGATAAAAGCATCACAATTAATCTTATGGGAGTGAAGTGCTTCTTAGTCTAAGTACTAAGATACGAATATATTGTTATTCATAGAAAGAAAAGTATTTGAATGAGAAAGAGTGAATTAGTAAGCTAAAACCTTATTAGTTGATCGTGATTAAGAATAGACGAGCTTAGTTAGATTCGAGAGATAACAACCTTGTCTATTCTTTAGTGATTAATAAAGTCTTTTTTATTGCTTTTACGTACCTCCAGTTGCAGGCTAATAATTATTTATTATTTAATTAAGAGGAAAGATAGCAGTAGAATTAAATTAGGAAGGTAGGGTGTCACAGGTCTAATTCATATATAATTTCTTCCAGAAAAAAATACATGAAAATCAACAATTACAAAGATGTTCAAGTATTCTTATAGCAAAAAATCCGTAGTGTCCTTCCAAAACACACTGCTAAGAGTTCTTCATACTTTATCCATGATAAAAAAAAAATTACCCGCTTACAATCGTCTTTCGGCGTAAAATAGTTCTAGGTCTAGTTGTGTGTCTCAGTCATTCACCGTTCTAGCCTAATTTTTCTTCATCACAATTCTTTCCCGTTCCGCACCTTAAAGAAACCCTTAAAAGAAAAAGATTTTTGGATATTTCAGACATTCAAAGCCACGTGTAAGCATACAACTGTAAAATCACTCAGAATATGCCTTTTCTTCAAAAATAAGCACACGTTTAGGAAGTAAAATACTGATAATGAAACACTAGTTTGATGAATATTCAAAAAAACTCACAGCTTTTCTTGAAACTTTATTTAGTTCTTTGCTTACCTTTCGAGGAAAAATTATTTCCTAAATTGCGTGAATTTTATTCCAAATTAAATACTGTTTTAAGAAGTTTAATAATCTTGTTGTTTAGTTTTAAAATAATTAACACACAATTTTTAAATTGAAGGAAACCATAAAAAATTAATGTTGCTTGTATTCGAAACAAAAAATTTAACAACCCCAAATAAGTTTAAGAGCTTCGTTCACGCTCAAATTTACTGGGTCTTTCATAATACGAAAAAATAGATCTTCTTATAAAAACAATTTCGTTATATCAATATTAAATCTCTTCCCAGTATCTGAATCCAATAAGTCTGAATAAGATAATAAAATAAAATTTAATGACACAGGGAGAAAGCAAAGGAGGAATCATCGAATTCTATAAAAGATTTCTAACTGAAATAAAAAGTAATAAAAAGGATGAAGTTTATCTCAGAAATGAATAATTTCAAATTTTCCGTGTGATTCCCTAAAGGCGTAAAAAGAAACTTCCAATCGGATTTCCTCCATTCATTTCCATCAATATATCGGAAAAGCTCAACAAAAGCCCTAAGAGATTGTCTTCTTTTGAAGTAAAACAACTTGTTCAATATTCTTGTAGTCTGAAACATAAATAAAATATTTGTGAATGGTGAGAAAATGTTTTACTATTCAAACAAAACTTACTCAAGAGACATTTAACATGCCAATATGAAGAGGGTCTCTGTGATTGGATACTTAACGCTTTGTAGTAACTCTCATATTCTGGTAAAGTATTACTTATGTTATATTACATTTATTTTTTTTGGAATATTTTATATTTCATAACTTATTTTCTACGCTTTTTTGAACAGGATATCTAAGCAATTTTAGATTAGCTATGTTTCTAGCAAATTGTTATTATCCTGAAATTCTTACATATCAACCCTGTAAAATGGACTTAATCCTATATCTCCATATATTTATTCAATATAATTTAAGCATTTGAGACTAATCGAAAATTAAATTCCAGAAATTTACTGATTGTTTTTGAGAAACTTTAATAAAACTAAATATCCCTATAAATTGTACAACTTTTTTAATGGTCAGTTAAGTGATGATACGTGGCTGTTCCCTCGATCTTGAAACAAGTGGTTTTAATTTGGGAGTTCCTTTTGGATACTTTGATTCCCCACATGAAAGACCCGCAGACTATCATTGAATATTTAATCCAGTAGAAGGGTGAATCGCAATTTCAGGAGAAAATGGCGCTTTCTCCTTCTTGTGGTTGCCCACCATAACGGTACACTTAAATAAGAATTTCGGTAAGAATTTGGTACATTAACCCACGACACATTCCACATTCCCACTTACATTCACACGGACACTTTAACACACTCAAGTCACATTCGCGAGTCACACACAAAAACCCTACATTCATGTTCACAGTTACTTCAACGATTGAGACACCGCTGTCACCCGCCTTCAGGTATGTTAAATCAAGATAGTGAACTTTAATCCTGTTTGTTTCAATAAATTTAATGCGTGAGTGGGAGTCTTTCATTTGAGAGAAACGTTGTTCTTAATTTTAATTATCTAATTCTCGTCTATGATCGGAGCCTCATTTACCACTATACGAACTCCCCCTTCAGCTTAGTTGATGATGTGTAAATCTCAAAATTATAAGATTAAAATAATTATCTAAATTCAGAGAAGAGGATTCTGCATCAGTAATGCAAATGTAAAACGTTAACCCAAATATTCATACCATATATCTCATTTTGTCAGTTAAAAAAAATTCATTTACCAAAAAAGGCAGCACAACACATTCTGTAATTCTACAACAATACATCGATGCTTTTTAATCGTCATTTTAAATTACAAGTCTTTTGTATCTGTTGTTTTTTTACTCACTACTTAACAATCTGACTTTTTTATGAAATCGATTGAATTCAATAACGAATAATAATTTAATACTGAAAAAATAAAAATAATGTTCACCAGCAAAAATTTTACAGAGGTTTTAATCTATGTTCTTTAAAGAGTTTGAGTCACTGAACATGACATTTACGCTAAAATGCCTCCAGGCAATCATTTATAAATAATTTTACTTTATATTTTATATGTGTATAACGTTATGGCAATACTACACAGAATGAACAACAGTTAAAAAACTTTTCTTTTTTAGACACACCGTCTTTTTTTCCTGTTCCTTTTGGGATACCTCAAGCATCCCTCTGGAACATCCAACAGAAATTTGCTTCTTTTGTAATTCTATTTAAGAATTGTCTTGATAAAATATCTCCCATTTTCTGTCCTGAATGCGCCACAATTCGATAGGATGATATCAATATGTGAGTGTGGGGAAGTGCATTTTTAGTGGTATGCTGCCACCAATTTCCTCGCAGAAAGATAGATATAAGTTCGTCCACCAGGTCTTTGTAATTTTCAGTATGAAAGTGGTCGAAAATTGTGTACTAACAATCCAAAAACAGTATCAGCTGAATAGATTAAGATTAAAATTGTATTCAAAGTATTTGACATGCAAAAGCTGGTACGTCTGAAGGGTCGGTAAACATTCTCTCTTACCATTTCCGAAGTGGAAAAATTTGGTATAAGTATTCAAATGCAGGTTTAGTTTTTGTTTTAAAGCCTTCACAAATGCTTGCGTGAGTTCAAGTTTTGCGCATAAAGTTGATAAGATAATATTAGGATTAACTTTTTTCTGCAATCTAACCATTTTGTTCTCAGGCGACAAAGTTCTTCGTAGAGGCGAATCCTTCTTTTTGGGTCGGGAAGGCCACGATATTCTAGAGGTCATTATCCCAGACACACGGCCACCGGTTTTCATGAAATTGTGGATCCAATCCTTTGTGCCTCGAAAGACCCACCGTGTAGCCGGGACTGATGCATGTTAAATCTGTTGGGCTCAGTCTTCCCATTGACGTGGTGTGGAAGTTAAGAGAGGGTGGTGCAAGCTAAGGTGTCGTCCTTGTCACTTGACCGAGGCTCAAAATTACGAAATCCGTCGCCAATAGCCCTCATTTTACCTCTAGTGTGACGTTAATAAAACCAATTTTTCAATCAATCTGTTTGGAATGGACATACCCAGTGCGACTATCCCACTGACATATATAACAACTGTACTTTGTGTACCGACCTTGTACTCGAATTGCTCAGACCGAACTCAATTGCTATCATTTTGGTATCACCACGTACAGATAACACATGTTTATTGCAGTTTATAAGATCTAGAAGGCTTCTACACATAGAATACCTCATCTATCGCTGCATATGCAACAGAAATTGATGATGATATGCCATTAATATTATGCACAGCCATCAGACTTGTTTTTGAAGCATTTCTAATCGACTGCTTTGTGAGGAATTTTCAGTTTCATCAAATTTTCTTACTTTAAGTTATGTTTTTTTTTATTTCTCGTATCGCGCGCGCTCGCGCAAGTATACTATCCCATAGTGTTATATCTCAAAAGTAGACAGTGAAATTACTCAAAATCTGAGCCAAGAGAGAAATTGAAGGATGATTTTTTGTGTTTAAGAAAACTAAATTTACAAAAGTTTATAGTTAACTTTAATTTTGTTAAAAAACAAAAAATAGAAAAATTGTTAAACAGTGTATTTCGCAT
Organism: Nephila pilipes; assembly: GCA_019974015.1. Taxonomy (NCBI): domain Eukaryota; kingdom Metazoa; phylum Arthropoda; class Arachnida; order Araneae; family Nephilidae; genus Nephila; species Nephila pilipes. The sequence goes on along the minus strand of BMAW01007686.1, from coordinate 78,594 downwards.
GAAAACAAATGTGAATTTTATTTTGTATTCAAAATCACTAAATCTATAAATTGAATCCACCATAAAGAAAATATATAGTTGTTGTATCTATAAAATACAGCTGATAACCACAAAAAATCAATAAATTGTAACGTATTGCTATTTATGTAACCACTGAATTGATATAGAAAAGAATAATGATTCAATTTTTGAATTTTTTGAAAATCCAAAGGTAAATTTAATGGATTTTATCACTATTTCAATTTACTTATTTAATTAGCCTCCTATTATACCTGAGAAAAGTTCTATTCAGATTTCTTGTACTATCCTTTATTGTACAATATAGTCAAAAACTACATTTTACAATAAAGAGCAAATACTTTGTGACTGTCGGGGTACATAGGTTTATAATTCAATAAAAAAAGCATTATTTAGTACCAGCCCGCTAAAATTCAAAGGAAGCTCTTGTGGCTTCAAATAGAAAATAAGACAAAATTAGATACCAGCACCACACGGGCAAAAATCGTAAATTGATTACGCTGTAGCAAAAGCTGATTGTGTAATTTTATTAAGGTGTTTATTCATCTGAAATCAAACATGATAAAAGTTAAGGAAAGTTAGAGTTAAAAATTAATTTCAGCAAAACATTTTATGCATATACATCAATTTTTATTGTATCTTTCCTTAAGCCAAAATACTTGAAAAAAACGAGATAATTGTTTAAGATAATGGATTTTTGCTTAGATTCACTTACTAGAAAAAAGCGTTTTAGGTATAAAATTTGAATAATCAGAAATACCTAAAATGGGGGGCTTTTAAAAAGTCCATTTTACTATTATTTTTTTATTTTTAAGCAATTTCATTTGAATGTCAATCTGAAGTAAAATTATGATGTTCAAATAGATATAATATAAAAAAATACATTATTTAACTAGATTTACGTTAATCATTAATAATGTAAATTATTATAACTATTTGTAGAACTCTATTTATTGCGATATATTTAAAATATGTAGTATTATTGATTCATTAGTAAGCAAAATTACCATTTTAATTAACTTTTCTAACATTTACTGATCAGTCAAGATAATTCATTCATTAGTCATTAATTAGTCAGGAAATGCAATAAATTTTGATACAAAAATGTGAAGTTTTGATGGGAATTCTCCTATTATTTACATTTGTTTTTCACACTAGTAGGAAAAGTTTCAGTTCCATAGTTTAAGAGAAATTAATTCAATGCAATAAATGTTATACAACCTAAATTACTTTTGAAGAGAATTTATGATATATTTTCTACATTTCTTAAAATTGTATTCCTATTTTTATATTTAATTTATTTGTCACTTGATTTTCTAATCAATATATACTATATGAATCGTAACCATTTTAATACAATATTTTCCCTACAAAAAATTATTGCATAGTTTTTAAGTAAGGTTTGAGAAAGATTTTAACACACAAAGCACTTTTAAAATACTTTAGAATAAGTATAATAATACATCTATTTCAAGCAGACAGGTAAATTTAGAATAATCCAAAAAGGAATTTTATTAAATTCAGTTTAATAAATTACCACGTTCAAGACTTATTTTCAAGCATCCTGACTCAATTTATTCCTAGAGCACATAAGTGGTAAATTTTATTGATCGTGTTTTCGTCATGCTAATCCTGAGGCACAACGCAAGAGACAAGATAAGTCATTGATTGATTGGTTTTTAAATTTCCTTTGAAATTTGATTTCTTTGGATTACATTATGACCCAGAAATTAAATTTAGAAAGCTTCTTCCATTTTATACCTAAATGAAAATACTTAAAGCGCAAGAATTCAAATTAAGTGATAATGAAATTTGAATTTAAATTGATGAGAAAGATTTCTCAAAACCTTAAGGGACGACATTTTTTTAATTTTGACTAAGTGATTGTAATACAACTAATTGTCTGCATCAAACAATGTTTTTAAGATACAAAATTAAAGCATAAAGTAGGAGTTGAAAATAATGTTGAAGCTAGCTAAAAGTAAATAAATATATAAATACGACTTTCATAATACAAACATTTTTTAAAGTTTCATGTTTCATAAACATCTTGTGCTTATTTAAAAATACAATCATTTTTTTAAATATTTGTTGCACGAATTAAATAATTTCAGCGGAGAATTTGTAGAAATTACATTTTTTTTTAACAATTTTGGCCGAAATTTCTTATGAAGTGCTATCAGTAATTTTGGGGGAAATATATTCCGAAGATTAATGCTAAAGTTGAACATTGTACACGTTGAATCCTTCTATAAATTTAGTATAGAATGTAATTACTTTTAGAATTCGCTTCACAAGAATATAAGAGATGCTTGATGCTCTCACTTCTTCCCAAACACTGTCAGACGCAAAGTGGGTTTTAATAAAATACTTTGCAGCGGTCCTCCTTAAGCCATTTGCAATTTTCTCATTATGCCATGAGGCGACAAAATCCACTTGTACCTTCTCACCTTGAAATAGGGTTGCCCAATAGGACAATTAATTTCTACATGCAAATAGCAAGTATCCCGCATTCGGACAAGTGGTATTAGCATTTATACCAATGAAACTATCAGAAGAATACAGAGGAAAAAGAGTTTTTTTTCTTGCCGGTCCGAATGATCCGTCTAATGTTCTACTTCTTCAATAAGCTTCCATGGATTCCCTTCTCTCCATAGATGGTCGAAATCTTCTGAGCTCATACTGGATGAGTACAGGACATCTCGCACCAATAGTTTCCGCTACCGTTTACTGGATACTAGAATCTTGCTAGCAATCGTTGATGAGGATACTCGACAATCATTCTTTATCACTATGATAAAGTTTAGCATCATAACTTTATGATACAAGCTGTATCCCTTCAGTTATCGTTAGCTATGAATTTTGTTAAGTTTCGACTAATCTCGTATGTGTTCTATCTGAACGAATGATATTCCTATTTTACAGTGCTATATAAAATGACAAAAAAAGGTGTTTAATATATTAAATTGTTCTTGATCACTTTCAGTTCATTTATACATCTAGTCACCACTTCAACTACAAATACTTTTCTGTCACAAATGAAAATAAGTGAGTTTTCGCAATAAATGTAAAAATCTTTAATTTCATAACATTTCTCATTCATTTTTAGAAGATTGGTTTCATATAAAATAAACTAAGACATCAAATGGGAAAGTAACTATCTTTTCAATTATTTTAATTTCCACTGAGCAAAATCTTTGAAACATTTTATTTTTAAAGAAAAACTGCTTATAAGATGAATGTAACAAAACATAAAATAAGTGTATATTTCACATCTGTTCGGTCTCATTATGAACAAATTCCATGAAAGAATGTTCATCTGAAAAACCTGTTACAAAATGAGTGTGTGTGTGTGTGTGTGTGTGTGTGTGTCTTTGAGATCGTCTTGTTTACTTCTAGTTGGTTGATATGTTTGACCGAAGATCCTATTATCCTATATTACTTGGTTATCTTCTAGTACTAAGAGAAAAGAAAGCGAAGTAAATGTGATGATATTTTTGTTGAAATACTCTTCTTCAGAAATGTGTATATACCTTCAACATGTTTTACAAGTTTACTTATTTTCAAAATTGAGTGTACTTAGTTCTAATAGAATGTTAATTACATAAGAAATAAACAGTCTATATTTAGCAGTAGTGGATACACTGTACAAGATATTTATAAAATTCAGAGTAATATATGTCAGATTTGACACTATTCTTTATTCTCCTCAGTAAATATAAAAAATCAGTTAAAAGCAGGTATTATATTGGTAATCAATTTTAAATTTGGAAAATAAATTAAGTTTTAGAAAAGATAAATTTTTCCATCTCAGTTTTAGAATTATAAAACATCAAAATGAAATACTTTAAACTTGTTATAAGAAATATTTAGAAAAGATATTTAGAAACAATGAGGGGAAAAAAACTATCATCAAAATAACAACATAACACACTGATCCGATATCATATTCATTGCGTAATTTTGGTATTTGAGTTGATAATAGCATCAACATGATCAAATTTTATTTTTATCCTGAATAATTTTTAAAATCTTCACAATTTTTAAGGTAAAATAAATAATTATTTAGTCATTTTTTATGTGTTAAAATTAGACTTATGAAAAGTAAATGCTTTCATGAAGCTCAAGTTGTTATTTTCAACTCTCTACTGATGGATGCAGTCAAAATGTTACTCAGTTGTGGAGTTAATCATCTATTCGTTAAGCTACAGAGGACTAGGAATAAATGAAACAGAATTATACCACGCAAAGGCGATATGACCGAAAAGTTATGACACAAAGGCTCGAGGGATAGACAGGACGATGAAATATAACATATTTATCCGCACTTGAATACATTAATACAGGCAATTTATTTTATTGTTATTTAAATTTTATCTTTAAAAGAACAGATTCCCAAATTTTCTTACAACTATTTTAAAAATTAATAAATTAGTAAAACAAGTGATATGGTTCTTAAAAGATTAAGCTGTGAGTTTAGTGATAGAATGTTTTATTTTAGTTATTAGATGATATGTTTCAAATTTGTTCACTTAAACTTATGAATTTTTAAATAAAAGTATGAAGAATTTTAAACAAATAGTTTCAGATAGTTTAAAAAATTGTTATAAAGGAACTTAATACTTTTCATTATTTTAAAAATAATTTTTTTTTAAAATACTTAATTTATTTACAAAATAATGAGTTATGACAGAATAAAATAAAAGAATCAATTAACTAAAATAACTTGATTATGGCGTAATGTTTATCGTAATAAAGAGCGACGTTAAATACTGATAGTAATTACCGTTTGCTATGTCTGTATATCAATTCTGAGAACATTCTACAATAGAATACAGCAATTGATAAATTATTATATCATTATGAATTTATTTTTAAATTAGAAATATCGTACTGTGAGTGAAAAAAAAAATTCGCTTACTATGCAGATGCGATCTAAGTTTATGGGCGTTGGTAAGTTACGACACGACACACACACGCACACACACACACACCACACGCACACACCACGCACACGCACGACGCACCACACACACACGCACACACACACACACACACACACACGCACGACACACCGCACACCCCGCGCACACACGCACGCACACACACTGCACACGCACTCGTTTTGTGACGGGTTTTCGGATGAGACGTTCTTTCGTGGGTTCATGATGGGATGAACCG
>BMAW01007686.1:41705-73370 GCA_019974015.1 Nephila pilipes | reverse complement strand
TCTATTTTTAAGTAATAGTGAAGCGTGTACTATTTTTTATCACCACTTTAAATTAAATGAGTAACTGATTATTTTATATCATTTTATGTGTTTTTAAAAGAAAAAATAAATTATTATAAAAATAGATGATTAATTATACTTTTTCAATTTCAATAAATTTGTTCCTTGCGTATGTTTCTTTATTTATATTTAGAATGATTTTACAAGAATGATGGATTACCTACATATTTGACTAAATTGAGGTTAAAACGGCCTGTAATTAATGTATTTCTATAAAACGTGTTTTATTACGATAAACATTACGCCATAACAAGTTATTTTAGTTATATTGATTCTTTTATTTTACTTCTGTCATAACTCATTATTTTGTAAATAAATTAAGTATTTTTAAAAAAAATATTATTTCCTTTTTTTTTTAAATAATGAAAGCTATTAAGTTCCTTTTAGCTAACAATTTTTTAAACTATCTGAAACTATTTGTTTAAAATTCTTCATACTTTTATATTAAAAATTCATAAGTTTAAGCTGAAAAAATTTGAAACATATCATCTAATAAACTAAAATAAAACCATTCTTATCATAAACTCCGAATTCAGCTTAATTCTTTAAGTAAAACCATATCAATTGCTTTACTAATTTTTCTTATATTTTTCAAAATAGTGTGTAAGAAAATTTGGTGGAAATCTGTTCTTTTTAAAGGAGTAAAAATTTAAATAACAATTTCAAAATAATTTGCATGTGGGCTCAATGTATCTAATGCGGATAAATATGTTATCATATTTCATCGTCCTGTCTATCCTCTAGAAGCCTTTTGTGTCATAACTTTTCGGTCATTATTAATCGCCTTTGGCATGTGGTATAATATTCCTCGTTTCATTAACTTAGTCCTCTGTAGCTTAACGAATAATGGATATTAACTCCACAACTCGAGTAACATTTTGACTTAATCCGGCATCAGTAGAGAGTTGAAAATAACAACTCTGAGCTCACATGAAAGCATTTACTTTGCTAAGTCTAATTTTAACACATAAAAATGACTAAATAAATTTATTTATTTTACTTAAAAATCAGAGAAAAAGAATTTTAAAAAATTATTTCAGGATATTTTTACAAAATAAAATTTGATCATGTTGATGTATTATCAACCATAAATACCAAAAATTACACGAATATTGATATCGGATCAGTGTGTTATGTTGTTATTTTGATGATATATTAGTTTTTTTCCTCTATTGTTTCTAAATAATATCTTTTCTAAATATTTCATGATAACAAGTTTAAAGTATTTCATTTTGCGATACGTATCAATTCTAAAACTAGATGGAAAAATTTATCTTTTCTAAAACTTAATTTATTTTCCAAATTTTAAATTGTATTACCAATATAATCACCACCTTTTAACTGATTTTTTTTATATTTACCGAGAGAATAAATAGAATAGTGTCATCACACACAAATTGACATATTACTCTTGGCAATTTTATAACTATCTTGTACAGGGTATCTAACACTATCACTAAATAATTAGACTGTTTGTTCTTTATGTAATTAACATTCAAATCATTAAGAACGAAATACATCATAATTTTGAAATATAAGTAAACGTTGTAAAACATGTTGAAGGTATATACACATTTCTGTTAAGAAGAGTCATTGTCAACAAAAATATCATCACATTTACTTCAGCTTTCTTTTCTCTTATTAGCATAGAAGATAACTCAAGTAATATAGGATAATAGGATCTTCGGTCAAACATATCAACCAAACTAGAAAGTAACTCAACAAGACGATTCCCAAATTGGATAGCTAATCAAAGTGTATCAAGTGAGGAGTCATGATACAATACAATCCACATAACTGCTAAAGTTCAAACCTTTAGGGTTTTATTAAAGAATGTTGAATATAATTAAAGTATCATATAAATATGAGCGAGTGATGTTGAAGATTGATAACGAAAAAATCAGACATGGCCATGCTACACCAAACGAGGTTCAACCGTGATCTGGATGTTTGAAAAAATAGAAGAAAAAATTTAAATGAAAAGAAAGGTTGAAAGTATATAATAAATGTCACTTAGATATCCCGAAGGCGCGTCGCTCGTGTTTACAGCAGAGAGTAAATAAAATATTATATGCCCCGCAGAGCAATAATTCCGAATGACATAGAAACAACTTGGATCAGAACTGTATACGATTACAGCATCACAAATGAAAATAATAAATCCTTAAATGAGTCGCTTGAATCGGGTGTTAATATTTATGCAAATTTATTACATGTAATTCTTAAATTTCGGGAAAAGCAGGTTGCATTTTGCGGAGATTCAGAAAAGGCTTTTCTTATGACAGAGGTTACGGAATAGGATAGAGAATAATTGAAAATTTTGTGGTTTCTGGAAGGTCAGGACAATTCAAAGCAAACTTTGCAATTTAATCGTCTCCTATTTTGTTTAATGATTTTGGTCCTTTTTCCCAGGCTTATATTTTGAGGCTTTATATTAAAAAAATTGAGGAGGATCACCCAAAATGATACAAAATCTTAAATATGCTGACGATCTCTACTATAGGGTCAACACTTTTCAGGAGGCTTATGAGTTAACCTTTACGGTAATATAAATATTAAAGACAATAGAATTTCATTTGAAGAAGGTTTTTTTCCTACAAATGAAATATTCTGTTCTGTTCGGAACTGTGAAAACTTTTGATTAAAAATGGATACAAGAAAAACACTAATTGAGGGCAAGGAACAGGTTTCTTAGGTTTGAAGTAGGATCCAATTGAGGATATAATTAAATTAGACCTTCAGATGTTTGATATCTTAAGACCAAATTAAAGTGATTTTTATCATGTTGAAAAGTAAAGTTGCATCTTTAAAAACTCTGACACATGTAATTTTCGAGTTGATGGAAGTACGATTAGGAGATTACTTACAAGACCTCATTCCTGATTTCACAACGAACAGTCTTTAGAAGAGTGACTTTCAAATCGTCCTTCATTGGTTGATAGAATCATTGAAAATATGGAGATTTTTTTGTAACTAATAGAGGGGTTCAAGTATAGCAACTAACACTACCAGAATGTTGGAGCCACTACGGTAGTTCTAACAATCCCATGGACCTTACTACAAGAAGAAAATCTGTAAGGAGGTTTCTGACATGCATTCTGTGACAGTCAGGGCCTAACTGGCTACCTTATCAGGTTTACTCATGGCTTTGTCGAGGCTTAAAATATTTACTTGATGGTATTTGTGACGCAGATGAGGGAGTAATGAACTTACTCAGTTAATATTTCTAATAATATCTAAAAATATTAAACTGCTACTCCAAAAAGGTTCTTTATTAATATGAAATTTAAAGTTGTCTCTCTTGTCACAAATATTGCTAATAATTTTATTATCTACAACTTTCAATTGTATGTCTAAATATTTGGTTTCTTTTCAATGTTTTTTGTCTGAATTAAATTTAAATATGTAGGATAAAAAATTTGGGTGAGGTTTGTCTTCAAAAGTCTTAATCTCTCTTTTTGAGTGGCATAAAACGTTGGTTTTATCGTCTTTCTTACCTTTTCAAAGTCTTCAATTTCTTAATCATCACAGTAGGTAAAGTGATGACTCCATTCATCCATAAATTATCCTTAAAAAACTCACAGAAGGCCGTTTTTTAATCAACATGAGGTTATTTTAGCTGTTCAAATTTTGATGTTTTTTCCATCAAGCCATCCCTCTAAATAATTATTTAATTCCTAACAAAAATCTTACATAGTACTCTAAAAGGCTTTTTGGTATTTGTTAAATAGTTTTGGAAATTTTTCTCTACCTAATTTAAATGTTAGTAACAAAATACAATTTTTATATACACATACTTCTTCGCTTCATCTTCTGCTTTTCTATCAATAAGTTCAATTACGTCAAGATGTAACAACGAAATAAGCTCAGTAACATGATTTTCATCCGGCATGTATATTATTTAATTACGAGTTCAAATGATACCAAAAATAAACTGATTTCATATTATTTAGGATTAAAACAGAGTATGGATCATAAACTGTGATTTTTATAGTTTGGTCAGATAGTTGCATAGAATGCATGGACTGTACACTTGTGACTCTTGTTTCCAATTCAAATTTTTGCAGCTCAAAGCTCAACTCACTCCACTCTTTTCAGTGATCTCTCTCGCTCTTCTTTTTTCTTCTGTTTTTTAATGGCACCATATAATTTGCGAGTAAATTCCTCATCGTAATCGGAACTTTCATCAATTAATATATGCAAATGAGAGCATTTTCAAATTAGGGTTTTAAAACTGTATCTAACGCTTCTGCCAACACTTGTCAAACCTACTTCGAGATAATAATATCGTATTAAGCATATATCTTTAAAACAAATTTAATTTAATCTATCAAATCTTAGCTATATCGAGAAATATAATTTTAAAAACTGAATTGACACATTTTCGAACAATCTACTTCTCGTTTATTTAAGTACTCCAATTCTTAATATAGTTACTTTCTATTTCTTCATTAGTTTTCTTAATAAAACACAATATGCATTAGAAAAATGACTTAAATAAAATATTTTAAATATATATCATATATAGGGTTAATACTTAAAATTACAAATTACTATAACCTTCTAAAATTCAGCAATTTGTCACCTAGTAAGTAATAAGTGTATTTATTTTTCTTAGCAAAACTGCGAAATCAACTTTTTGAAAAATATATAAAATATTAAATATACAACCATGAAAAACTCAAATTCATTCCTTTCAACTGGCGAGAATTATTCTTCATGAATCTAAAGGAATTAAATTATTATATTTTATTAATTATAATGATTAACCATAATAAATAACTACTGGTATACAAAATTTCAATTACGAAGACTATTTTGTTTGCTTAGTTAATATAAATTTTTTCGTACATTTAAAAAATTTCTAACGAACATCTTTTAAGTTACGGGGGATAAAATAATCACTTTGATGTTGAGTTATTTTGAGGCATTTAACGAAACAGACTTTAAAATGTATTAGTTTTCAAAAAAAATGTGCTGATGACTAAAACTCATCTTTCAGTTCCAGATAGTAAATGCATGTCCTAAATAAATTAAAACAAAATTTAAAATAAATTAAACTGCTACATTATTTATGTAATAATTTATTATAACAATAAATAAAATTCATGTAGCCTATCTTTAAATTTTTCGGATGCATAATTACATGTAATCATCTGCAATACATCGAAGAATGTGTGAAAAAACATCTAGAAGTTAATAAGCTTAAGCAAAATATTTATCAATATAAAATTATCGAACCACTCTTCCATTTCTAACATATTAACTAAATATGAATTAAAAATTATATTTCCAAACATTTTCTTTCACAGGAGCAGATGGACTATGAATTTCATCCAACTCACTTTTGATCTCTTTCGGTGTTAAGCCTTTTTAAATATAAGTATTTAATCACCACTCGAAGCTCACTTTTTGCTTCAGTTGATAGTAAAAATGAAACCATGTGATGGAAATAACTTGGACAACTGTCTCGTAAATCATGACGAGAATATATCGTTTTCGGTGCTACGAGAGAAATCTCTTGGATTTTCTAAGAACTTACTGAACGAATAACATATTGAGAAACTATATACTTAATATTATTAGTTGATAACTAAAAGGCTCCAAAACAAAGACTTTTTGCTCAATATTATTTAGAATAAAATTAATATGAGATTGATAAAATTAATAAGAGAAAAAGATGAAACATTAATATAAAAATATTTGCCTCTTGTTACCATAAAATATATCTGTTATATAAATATAGAAGGAACAAAAGAAGTCTATTATTTAAAACTAAATCAACAACAATTTAACTGGACAAAATAAAAATAAAGCAGAAAATTTTCGAAGACAAATGAAAAATTAAAGCTTAATGATATAATGTAATGTTATTAAAAATGCGGTGTACACAGATTAATCTCTTAAAAAATAACACATTCTTCTAAAGATATTTCCTTTTTAAGGGTTTCCTTAATTTTCTATATAAACATATATTATTCTCTGTCACTGGCTGTACAGCCCCGGATGGGTCTGACCATCCAAATAATTTCATTTCATGCCGCCCTGTTCTTGACTAAGGTTTTCCAATTTGCTAAGTTGATAGTTTTAAAGTCTTTTTCTCCAGGCAGTTAATGCACCTAAGTTTCAATCTCTCTCTTTTTTTAGATCCTTGGTATATATATTCTATCCCAATAAAATAAATAAGCATCATGCAAGGTAATTAATTTGTACATTTGTCTTTCTAATTTGTAAATGCACTGAAATATTGCTATATTCAAGACTTAAATTTTAGAAATTGAGTTTTATCCTTAGCATACAGAAAAAAATCAAGAATAAATTTGAATTCATGTGGACTGTTTCGGAAAAAATCCGTTAATAATAATATCAGGCCAATCGACAGTTTTCAGAATCTATAAAGTCAATTCCGAGATTTTCTGATGATGATGATGGAAAAGCTTAGAGTTCAAAAGTTGGGATTCTAAAACTTCTTGTAGCATACTTAATATCCTCCCATAAAAATATACAATTTAGTTCAGCAAATGGTAGGTGAATTTAGATATCAAATTCGACATTTGGTTCTGAATCATCGTCTATCGAAATCGCCTGTCAAATTTTGAGCAAATCTCATTTGAAATGTAATATTACAGCATTAGATCCGGACTGAGAATGATGGCGATTTAGATAGGAATGTTCAATTCTGTAAATGTCTCTATAGAAAATTTCTGGTTATTCTTAGATACAATATTTCTGAATTAAACCTGTATACATTTTTATTTTAAGAGATTTGTAGTAGGGTATCTTATATTGAATCAAAAGAAATTAAAAAAACAGTTTCTGTGTTTGCTTAACTATGCATGTCAATTAACAGTTGCATTTAATTAGCTACTAAGTTTAAAAAACTGGTCTATTTCATAATTATTTTCAAAACATAAGAGAAAAAAATTTCGCAAGATCTCATATACCATTCTAAAAAGTAAATCATTAATATAAAAATTTCCTCATAAATATTTAAAAAAATTCTGTTTTCTATAACAATTTTTTATTAATTTCTATGTTTTCATCATTCAAATTACAGTTTTTGAACTTTTGAGCTTTCACAGAAATATACTAAAAATAATATTTTAACAAGTAAAAAATATGTAATTAATAATTAAAAGCAAAACATTCAAACCCAGGTAATTTCGATTTCTAATTGATATAATAAACTACAATTTTATCATTAATTAGTCATGCAATGAGAAATGCACTTCATGCACTATTTACTACGTGTATTTTATATTATAAATAATATATCTGTAAAATGCGTGACACACAGAAAGTTAGGTAACTTTTAATAAATAATTTCAAGAGATTCAAACTCTCTTGTGAGTTTACATTCACAGAAATATGCATTAAAAATGCATTGTAGTTCTTAATTCATAAAGTACTTATAATCATATAAACAGGAAATGAGTATATTTTATACATGGCATTATATTTTTTTTTATTTAAAAATACTTTTTTTCGTTTATCTAAATACAATTAAAACACCTGATTCGAATCAGATGTGCAAATAAGAGAATAATTAATGAGAACTGAAAAAAAGAGAAAAAATAAGAGAGACGAACACGTACAAATTGCTTTAATAATGCAAAAAAATAATAAAATCATTCCTACTTAGATTATTTATTAATTTTAATTTAAAATGAAATATTAAATTTTTATTTATTACCTATCCTGAATGATGTTCTGAAAAGAAATGTTCTCTGATTTGTTTTTAAAAAAAAACATAAAAAGAGAAAATGCATACAAGAAGCATATGATTTTAGGTTTGTTTCAAAACTTATCTTTTTATTCGAAAAAGAAATATTTCATTCACGTAAATTTCTACTTTTTTCTTATAACAAGGATTTTAAAATTTCTACCTGAGAAACACGAATAACAGAAACATGTAAGAAAATAACTACGCATAGTTTTATATTAATGTTTATATAAAAATGATAAATGGATTTTAAAGTTTAAATATGATCTTAGAATGTTTTTTTAGTTTCACAAAAGAGTCTCACACAGAAAATTCATTTGCAGTAAGAAAAAAGTCTGTATTTGGAAAAAAAAAAGGTACATTGAATTCTGCTTTCTAAGAGTTTAGTAATTTCATTAAGTTTTTTTTTAACTTTGATTGTTTCTTCATTCATGTAAGTTCGTTATTTAGGTAACGTAAAAATGCAATATTTTAAAACAGACTTTCTCTTTTTTTACCCTAAATGTAAAGATTTTTTTTTATCAGGTTACGAGAAACGGAAACAAATTTTTCGTTAACAAAATTCTTAATTTATAGTTGAATAAAAGAGAAATAATGAAGAATATGTTTATCAAATTATTACAAATGCAACAGTACAGAAAAACATTCCATTTAAGTTACATAAGATGAAACGCAAGTTTATTTACTTTAATTGGATTAGTTTCAAATGAAAAGTAAAAATACGAATTATTTTTGAAGTAAAAATAACATAAATTGAAAAACATTTTCCATATCCAAATAAACATGTAGGTGAAGTTGAAAATTAAATCCCTCATTTTCCCCAAAAATTTTCTTGAGGACTTAAAATAAAAAGTGATTACACTTTCTAAAAATTAGCTCAATTATTTAAAGCAAGCTTCTGGCTACTGATGTTGTTATTTTCAGAGTAAATTCAGCTGTTTTTCTTAAAAATAATTTTTTAAGCAAGAAACGTTGTATACACGTCCTGTATTCACATAAATCTGATTTGTGAATTAATTAATTTTAATTTAGTATGTAAATATACATGAATTCAAGAAATTAAAATCGTAAATGCATCGAATAAGTAATTCAAAAACTTTTAGACAAATTATACAAAAATAAAATTCAGAAGAGTAATTAGAAACCCTTTTCTTATTAAATACTAGAACTGTTAGTGTTTTTTAACCACATATGCATTAAAAGATATTTAAATGTGTTTTTATTTATACAAACTCTGACAAACTATCTAAAATATTAAATTCACTTTAAAGTAAATTGTCTTTACTTTTAGAATAATATACCTTTTGCATGTGCAATGTATAGAAATTCGCAACCTAGAATGGTTAACTTTTGTGCAGTCATTTTCCATAAATTCCATTCAATTAAAATAAATGTTCTCTACCTCAGAAACTCTTCGTAACAAAAAAAATCATTGAATAACCTGGTAGAGAGTACTTAAAGATTAAAGCATAAATGTTTTAATAAATTAACACAAGATGCAATATGCATCTTAAGACATGAAGCATTTATGAGGTGATCTAATTACAGAAGATACAAATAAAAAGTTCTGAAATTATATATCACATCCAAAGCATACATAATAATAATATATTACGTGACAATCATACATATTGTACACCAATCATAATTATATCCATGCGTTATATTGCTCACAATGAAATTAAATTTATTTATTTATTTTTGACAAAATATAAAAACAAGAAATCATGAAAGAAACTTATGATAAAAAGTATTTTACAATTTAATCTACATTTTTTTTCTTACTAATTCATTTTCAAATTTTTAAACATGCATTCATTAAAATAGTATATTTAGAGATATATTTGTATCGATTTCAAATGAAACTCTATTCACATTTAATATATATTGTATTTTCATATATGTATGTAGAAATTAATTACTTAAAATGCATTGAAAAAAGTCAGTTTAGTATATCTTCAAACAGTTTTCTTAGTTAATCTTTAAGTACTTTAATTTCAAAAACGTATATCTAAATGCAATACTTAATCACCATGAAATGTCCATATAAAACAAAAAGCATAAAATGTTTCTGAACCAATTTCTGTTCCTATTAAATCTTAATAGATTTATAAGCAATGTGTTTTCCACTTTCTTTTTTAAGTATAGAAAATATATGAAAGGAAATTTATGTTTAACTGAAAGCATACATTTCTTGTAAATAAGCAAATTCCATGAAATCCTTGAAGAATTCTGTTTACTTTGCTGTTTCAAACACATTCATAGCTCCTTAAAGAAAACGAATTTGTCAGCGATTATTTTTAACGCTGAAAATTTTTTACCTATGATTCTGAGGCTCTAGAAAATAACATTTCAAACAGTTATGATTTTTTTTATTTTGTTTTCCTGTCGTCTTTTAATTCTTTTAATGTTTGAATTGGTTAAGATTTTGAATAATAAGCGGGAGCAGTTGTTTGGAAAAAATGCATTTTGAGTTAAATAAAACGGTTTTTACTCAATTCATTTTAAGAATCAACTATGCATAGATAATGATATCATCCCAATAGAGAAACATATTTCCCATCGTTTCTTATAAAAAGTTTCACATCATAAACACGACTAAAACCAAAAACTTGTTGTTCATTAGAACTCTTTCACAATACAAAACTACATACAATTCAATACTAATAATGTAGGTTGAAATCATTCCAATTTTATTGAATCTATTATGTTTCCAGCTATATTGAGATGTATTATTTTTATAAATAGTTCCTTATCAAAAGTAAGAAAATAAAAACTTAATTCACATCAAATTTATATAAAGTAATAATTAGTCAGCAGTTCCTGATTTCATGATTAATTAATCGATTAATTCCATTATTTTACAGAGACAGCTCAAGTGTCATAATTACGAACAAAATATGACTTCTTTATAGAAAGGAGGTACTTTTAAACAGTTTTGAAAAATAGCATTCATATTTAACAGTCTCCGCTTGACAAGGTAATAAGTATTCCCACAAAAGGCAAAAATTTCATCTTTTATTACTGAAAAAGGGGTAATCTTCCAAAAATAGATACGTCAAGCGCAGAGCAGAGCCAAGCAAATTTGTTATTTTCTTTAAAATGTTTATTCTTGTTTGTGTCTGAAAAATAGATTTTGTAAAAGCGGGAATTCTACTTTCTGACCGTTATTTGAGAAACTGGCTTCACTCCAAAATTCTTGAAATAAAGTAATGCTGTTCGAGATAGTGATCTTCATTAAATGAAGTAAAAGAACAGTAAGTTTTGTTTCAAGTTTTTGAGTATAAGAGGAAAAGTAATATTTTTCACTCCTTCACTATATTTTTCTCATAGGTTTATGGTGAGTCTGTGATACAACATTGCTATTGCCAATTCATAAAAACTAAAAAGTAAAGAACATTTTGCTTTAAAAATGCTGGAAAGCATTTTAGGTCAAAAATTTCACGCTCTGTGAAGATTTATGGGATAAGAACACAAAACAAATATTTTTTTTGTCATTTACTAATTGCATACGAAGTAGAAAACAGTTATTTTTAAATTTAGGTTTCCTTCAACTTTGCAGTTGAATGATTCATAAAAACAACTCTCTACATCTCTAAGCATTAAGAATAAAATATTTAATAATGATGAAATCTAGTTTATATTTTATTCTACTTTAAAAGAATAATAAATCATTTTATACTGAAAACGATTTCTGGTAAATCAGAAATATATTATAATTCAAAAATATTTAATGCAACTTTTTTCCCTTGTTTAATTTTATGAACTGTAAAAGAAAGAAATCTAAATTACATATTTTTTGCTTATACATCCCTTGACATTAAAAAAGTAGTTAACGATATATTAGGTTGAAAAGTAATTTCGTTTTTTCCCAACAGAGGACTTAATTGTATTTTTTCACAGCCATCTTCACACTTAAGCCGCATGATCATTACATACTTTACAGAATAATTGCCACCAATTTGCTTAAGCAGTGATAGTGTTTTTCAAACATTCGATATATTTAAATGTTGAAGAAACTCTATTCTTCAAAATACTATACTTTAAAAAGTGTTTTCAAAAAGCATTTATATGTTAAAATTGAATTGTTTTAAATGCTTGTATTTTTTAATCTATTTTAATTTTTTCATTTCACACTTAATCATTATTATAAATTACTTCAAGACCATTTTCATTTTTTGTTTTTAAGTAATGACATATTCCCGTTAGATCTTTTTTAAAAACTTTTATATTGGAGTATAGATGGAGCAAAAAATTAAGGTGAAATAAAAATAATTATTAATTTTCGTCATTGAAGTCAAATCAACTCCATATAATCAAGGATACATTTTGATTTATGGCTATAATATGTCACATTTTATGCTTTTATAGATTTTACGTAATGTCAATGGAATGGCTGAAATGTAAGAAATTCAAAATACAGCACATAAAAAACCCGATTAAATAATAAGGGTTAATTTCCGTTAAATGAAACTGGTTTTCAATATTTTCCCAAATTACAATTTAAGAGCTTAGAAAGATTACTATCAATATGTATATCATTTTCATTTTTTCTCCTTTTTTCAAGTCTTTCACGAATTTTCTACTACTATACTCTCGTCTCAATGTAGAATGACTAATTTTGCACCAAAAGCAGCATAAGGACTATTAACGACGAACCTCATAAATTTGAACCAAAGTCGAAGGACAAGGACGACAACTGTACAAGCATCAATTTTTCTCATTCATGCCTCATCAGCGTTAAGACTTTAATCCCTAACAGAATTAGTGTACATCAACGCTGTGGTATGACAATGTTTAAAAACTCGAGACTTGAACTCTCTAACCATCAATTGCCAGTCCGTCACCCCTTTAACCTATCTACCCTGGTACACTGTACATCACAGTGAGTAAAGTTAAATTAAGTAAAAAAACAATAAATAACAACTGAGTCAATATTCACGTTAACTTTGGACTTAATTTTCCTATTATTAGAAAATGCTACTAAATATATTACCATACCGTTAGCGAACTACAATTATTTCAACTGAGTATTATATTCTTTAAATGCTCGCATCCTGTTTTGTGTGTTTCAACTTCTTCAAAATCAGTACAAGAGATGTACACAGAAAATCTCAGTACAATCTATATTCTTATTATACCAGAGCAACAAGATGTATCAAATAAAATTAATAAATACGTAAACTTACTGAAAAATTATCTAAAAATTATTACTTTTATAAAAATGAAAATTAATTTCATTAAATACTTTACCTAGCAGAGAAAATTCTAATTATTCGACTAAAAATGTTATTCAAAATACTTTCTATCAGTTTTTTTGTAATTCAATACTTAGAACGATGTGGAAGGAAAGGTGAAGTCAATCATACAAAACACTTATTTTGTGAATTTTCTATTTCAAAAAGTTACTTATATAAAATTGAGTTTTCTCTCCTTAATTTTTTAGCCAAAAGTTATTTAATTTGAACTTAAAGTGTCTTCTTTATATTTGTGAAACAATTATTTTAGTATTTCTCTCATATCTAACTCTTAGTTTATTTGGTACAATATCTACTCGACATGTAATTAATGTAATAATCGGCATTTCTTATGTCTTCACTATTAGAGTAACATTATTATTCCTAATAACTAATGAAAAAAAATTTCGCACTTTTAAGTACTTTAAAATATTAATTGAATTATATCGTCAAAATATAATTAAAATGTATATGAAGTGTAACTAAGAAACTCATTCCTTTCTTTAAAAATTTTCCCCGCACTAAAGAATTTTATTGGTGATGTAAACTTAATTTTATCATTTGATGTATTTTCTATCAGTTACACCGTATTCAGTACTACTAAAATAGATCTTAGTGATTGTCATATTTATATGCATAATATGTAATATCAAACTCGCCAAATATGCAAATAATTATCTCAATCAGCCGGTAAGTTACCATTAAAAAATATTATATATTACTTGAACTAAAAGAACGTGTCTTGAATACAGAAATTTATGTATGAGAACTATACTAAAAATGAAAGTGCATAAATACATTTGAATTTAAATAGATCCAAATGCGAATGTATTCAAAATAAAGTCGAAAAAAAATTTCTTCTTTAAGCTATAAATTTATATAATAGATAATTTTTCATTTTCTCACAAACAGACGAATTAAGATATAAATAAAAATTCAGGACAAATATATAAACAACAAAATTGTGCATCACAATCATGTGATTAATACAACAAATTAATCCATCCACTTATTTTAGAAATAATTTGATGTTATTGAACAGGAATTCATTTATTTTAAAATGTTAAATATATAGGTATCATTTTAATGTAAAATGAAGATCGCACAAAATAGAACACATGAGAACAGTGTATTTTTCTTTAAATATTATGAAAATATATATTTATACTAGAAAGAGTTCATTATGATAATTGATTGGTTTTAATAATTCCTAAGCTCTGTGATCACGCTTTCAGAAAAAATTTTGGGATTTCAAATACTATTATTTTTGAAAAAATATGGATAATCCATAGAAAATATTTAAATTTTTGAAAAAAAAATTAATTTCAAAATGAAAAATATAGCTTATTTTTAAATGGAAGTCTTTTTGCATTTGAAATTTTATTTCATGAATTTCATTTTTAAAACTGAAGCTCATTTGGGATATTAATAACTACGCTTTTTTTTCGTAAATCATTTGCCTGCCCTCTTAAGAAAATAATTTAATACACCCATATATGTATTGTGAATTGTAAAATATTAAGCTATATACATTCACATGCTTATTAATAATAATAATAAATAAATAAAATAATAAATTTATAAATTTTGAATTCATGCTTGAACAATGCACGAAAGCTATAGATCTCGTAATATTAAAACATCATCAAATGACGAAATTTGTATCTGAACTTATATTTGACCATTAGAATTTCCACAATATATTATAAGAATACTTGAGTGTCCAGATCATTTTCCCTCCCATTATTCCGCTTAGAAAGTTTTAAGTGGAATCAGAACTCGAACTCGCAGCCAAATTTCAATATCTCGTGACCATGACCATTCCGAAAACATCAACATTATTTTAGAAGATAATATATAATACTATAATCAGTAGTATTTCAGCATTTTTTTTGAAGGAATAATTTTTCAAATATGAAGAGTTTAAATATTTACTTCCGTTAACATAATGATAGGTACATTCGGTAACATAATGTATAGAAGTTATCACTAGTAAACATTCGTTAGAAAATATTCGTCATAGAATGATTAGTTAAAATTATAGCAATTATTTGTGAGAAATTATTTAAATTCTTACATTCGTCTTCCATAATGATGCATCTTTTATAGCAATTATTCGTTAACATGATTAGTAGCAAATATTCATTAACGTTACTTGTAACAATTATTCGTAACTT
The DNA here is from genome assembly GCA_019974015.1 of Nephila pilipes. Classification (NCBI taxonomy): domain Eukaryota; kingdom Metazoa; phylum Arthropoda; class Arachnida; order Araneae; family Nephilidae; genus Nephila; species Nephila pilipes. The sequence goes on along the minus strand of BMAW01007686.1, from coordinate 58,173 downwards.
TTTTTAATTCTTACATTTGTTAGCATAATAATACTTAGATTTGTTAACATAATTCTTGGCAAATATGCGCGAGCATACTTTATAGCAACTATCCATTTGAAATTACTTAATTTCTTACATTCGTTAATATAATTAGCTTACTTTAATTAGAGTCAATCTGGTTGATAAAAGCAAGACTATGAATAGTAACAGATTTGATGCTGAAATCCTTTGCCTTTTAAAATTGCATCTTACTATAGCAATGCAAAATATTAATAGTGATGGCCCAGAAACCTTCAAATCCTTATTAAAAGACGATGTCGAATGGAGCACTCCTAAAATTTCTTATCACAATAATTAGATGTCCAGTTTGGTAGCCAGTCCAATTAATTTCGTAAGGTGTTATTTGATGAAATATATAAACCTGATCCCTCTCTCAAACTAAGATGTCGCTATCCACAAACGCTGTCGGATTAAATATTGATCTCACAACTGAAGATCGAAGTAAGTAATTATAATAATTCAATTGTAAACAAAAACATGACGAATAACACATACAGGAATTGCCAAGCTAATAAATTTACAAAACTGCAATATACAGTAAAGTCTTTCAGATAGATAATCAGCAACAACTAATCAAACAGGAACTTATAATGAAACTCGCCTCTAACTCTCCATTTAATGTTATAGTTCAAACTGTTTCTGCATATTGAAATCCAATCTAGCTAAAGCCCCGAAAATTGGAAATTTTAAGATTATCTCCAGAGTCAGTTTGAGACAGTTTTCCATAATGTAATTCAGAGAATGTTGTTTTGAACATTCACATCTAATCTCAAATTGATATAGACTCCAAATAATGGCGGAAACTAGAGATCTTTATTATTTCAGATACGATTTTGCCATTAAGTTTTCTAGGTTATCAAATTTCTTAAGATTTCTTCGTGGTTCTCTTCTCAAAAGAATATAAAAAACTGCTAGTGTTGGTTTGTAATAGCTCTAATACTTAACCGCAAGTAATATAAGCAAAAAATAAATGAGGATATATTGTTACATTGTAAATAACTAAAAATGTTACCAATTGTATCGATATAAGAAGAAAGGATATTTTTTTAAAATAGCATTATTACATAATTTTATAAAGGAGATCTATTATTTGACTGATAAACTATTTAATTAATAAATTTAAATACTCTCAAAACTTGTTAGATTATATTATAGAAAACAAATAACACTACAAAGAACTTGGAACAATTGAATTTTTATTATCAATCATGCAGCAAAAGCTAGTTAACTTACCAAATGCCACTCATATATTATTTCTGTGAACATGGTTTAGTTCGACTAAATCTCAATAAACTTCTAAATACTACATAATAGATCATCTTTTTAAGGTTTAGTACAAAGCATAGTAAGAAAACTTTATCTAATTCTTAATAACATAAACATGTTTAGAAACTGATTAAATGTTCAGTTTTTTGGGATAAAAAAGTCAAGAAAAAAATAAATTTCTTCTTTTAAATACTTTAGATAAGAATTTTCTTTATTGGACTTTTTTCTTATAAATTAATCATTTTTAATGCATAATTAATTTCTTATAAATTAATATTTGCAGAATAAAATCTAAAAATAACACTTATGAGGGTTTATTTTTTGCCTTCATGTTTTGCTCTTCGAGAAAAAAATGTAATTTATTAGTACAAATGTGAAACTGATTTATTGATAAAAATTATTTTTGTATGTTGACTCATATTTAATTTATATATAATCGCTGAGTTACTTTATTTCTCTTACAAGATCTATTGGATGCACATTACTTCGATAATTAAACAGTATAATTTGAAGCACTGAACTAATCTCGACAAATTTGTGATTTACACAACGAGAACTTTCGAAATATATTCCAAGAAGAAATCGTTTTTTTGTTGTATAAGGTACATAATATTTATATTTTACTGTACTAAGAAATAATTACTTTTTTTACCTAAGAAAATTCAGATTTCTTATAAAATCTGATTTTTCTTATAATAACTAATTAAAGGTACCAGGACATTCGAGGAATAGAAACGTACTAAATTTACAACTCATTGTTTTGGGGACATGTATGTCTTAAAAATTATAAGTAGAGCTTAGATTTTTGTGTGGGACTAATAATGATATTTAATTCACATAATAGAACCAAAAAAAAAACATTTTTAGTCTAAAAATGTTTTTAGTTGAATATAAGTACGTTTTTGAAGCTTATACTTGTACACAATTAGGTACCATTTCTAAGAATATTATTTCTTAAATGTACAAAATATTTTAATCTTCGTATATAAAACAATGCATAAAAAATAGTGAACCAACTGTTTTGATGATATTACTGTATATTTTCTTAAAAAAATTGCGGAACTTTGTAATTTTTGAATTATTTTTTTCTTTTTTCAAATAAAACCTTTTTTTTTTTCAAGTTTAAGTATTAATTAGTGAAAAAATATTTTTATTTCACTATATGCATAGGTATATTTTATAGAAACATAAAAAAAAATATGGAACCATATAGTGTAATAATTTGTAAATAGTACCTAACCACAAATGTGTCTAAAAATTCATGTTGATAATCTACTAAGAGGAAAAGAAATTGCTTGTATAACAGTTTGACAGTTTTATAGCATAAAAGTGCAGTTTTATAGTATTTAATATCAATATTAAGCACAAAAAAATCAATTTATTAATTTTATTAGCGTCTTTCTACAAGCAGCACGAGGCCTAATAGCGATGGGCATCGTAATTTTCGACCTCGGTCACATGATGAGGATGATACCTGAACTGTAGTCTCTCTTTTCTTCTCTAACTTCCACATCACGCCAACGGGAGTACTCTGGGCCTCGAGAGATTAAACGGGAATCAGCCCCGGCTACACGGTGGGTCTTTAATGGCTTGAACCCATGACTCGACGAAAACCACCGTCTTCGAGTCCACGACGATGATCACTAAGCTACCCCGACCCACCACAAAAATTCAAAGCTCTACTGATAATTTTAAAAGATATGTGTCACAAAATAAGGATTCTTAAATACGGTATTTTACTATTCCTCGTATGTGTTCTAGAACCCTTAACTTTAATAGTTTTTGGAGTTAATTATTATAATTGGCTGAAATGTATGTATCCAATCCAGAATCCCTTTTATTCTTCATTTAGAATTTTCCAGGTCAAATAATGCCACAAGTACTATTCGCTAATCAAATGCGATAGATTTTCTTCGTAAATATATAGTGAGCATAGTTTTTTATAAGAGATAACGATAAAAAAAACCACATTTTTCATACGCTGTAGACTTTTATTGTTCTTTTCTCAGTGCTTTATTTTATGAATACTAAACATCCCTGTATGTAAAAGCCTGAAAGTAGTTATTACTTTCGAAACAGTTTGGTAATACCCTACTTTTATTCGATTAAATCAACATGATTAGGTTCTTCACTTTTTGCATCGAATTTTATGTACTTTGCATAATAAACTTACCCACTCTGAATACATTTTATTACGAAAATAAACATTATTTACAAAATTTGGAGTAAACTATTTCGCTAATAAAATGTGTAAAAGTTTTATTTTTAACAAAATAATAAAACATATGCAGCATATATTTAGTATATGAATATAAAATGCATTTTGAACAATATCTAAGGAAATAATTTTAACTTATTCGGTATTATAATATTGGCAGTAAAAATTACCAAAAATAAAGGAATCTTTATATTCTGAAAAACAAACTACTTATTATGAACAGATTACTCAAAAAATAATATGTGTATTCGTTTATTTTCCTAGTATATCTCGAAATTCGAGTCAAATTTAAATAAGACTTTAAAGAGCATGCATTTAACAATTGTCTCATATTATAAAATTATTTAATATTGCAAATGAATTCTGTACTTCCCGTGTTAAACCTTTTGATTTATTTGATTTTTAATTTAGAAAAATATTCATATAAATCATTGGCAACACTTTTCACAATTTTATCTCGATAATATATCACGTTAATTATATCATATTTCATATATAATTGCATGCATGCGTATTTCTTTTGTTTCTCTTCATTTTTTTTTAACTTTTGTTTTAAATTTTAAATTTTGTGAACAGCCTCACAGACCTCTAGAATTGTAAAAGAGATAATAATCATTGTACTTATTATTAGCTTTCCTATAATAGTCATCAAAGACTTATAAGAATCATTTTGTGCCAGTTTTAATTTTCTTCCCTTTTTATGGAATCTTGTAAATCATAGGTATTTAACCTTTCACACTTTGGAGAACCCTTTGAGCCTACCGTTGCCTTGAAAGGACTTCATGATCAAAGATCAGAAAAAAAATAGATATCAAAGCTATATCCTACACAAATTTAAAAAATTATTATTGCATCTTTATTTTATCACAATACAAACATCTTAGATAATGAATGGAAAGGTAGCTAATGGCATTTACTGGTTTTCTAAAATACATTCTATGAATAATAAACAAAAGCAACACTATTTTAAATAATAACAAATTAATAAAAAGAAAATTTTTTCCATGATTTGGCTGTGATTATTTTTTATTATTAAGTATTTTTACGTCTGAAATAATTATCGAAATCTGCAATCTAATATCCTCTTCAACATTCAATCTGTTTCCGTATTTAGTTTTTGTCGCAGCGTACAAAGACAAAGATTTTTTGCATGCATAGGTTGAAACAAATGACATTAGATATTTTACAGCTCTTTTGGCAATTTCTGGATATTCTTATTTAATGTTAATTCAAAAATGCGTAATATCAACTTGACTAAATTTTAGTTTGAACGGAGTGTTGGTCGATATATCAATTTGAGATTATCGACTGAGTCGAAGAACGGAGACAAATATGCGACCAAAAGTGTCTCTATTAATGCATTTAAAACACGCGATTTTTACGAAATTTAAGAATTTATCCATAAAATATTTATTTACATTTATTTTTACCCCCTTTACGAATTCAATCTTTTACAAAATTAAAATTTTACTAAATGTTGGCGCTTTGATTAAGCAAATAGTGATCACTTCAAGAGCCCCTGTCACAGTTCCAGGAAATCCTATGATTCCACGGAGCCTAGATTGGAAACCTCTGTTGTAGATTATTCATAGTAGATGGGAATTATTGTTTCATACTTTACACACATTAGTGGAAAATTATGGATGTAGTAAAACCTCAAATTAAGCAGTCTTAAACCTCTCCAGTATACCTGAAAAAGTTATTGTGAAAAATTTATAGTCAATTGTATGCCCTTAAAGTTTAGATATTCTATAGTTTCAGTGTCTACATGGCTAGAAGATGAGACCAGAAATCCTTTCGTTCGGACTTCAATTTTGAATTTGTCTTTTTGCGTGGTATAATTTTGAACTAGTCCAATATTATTTAAAAAATATGTGAATTTTTTCATAAGCATGCGCATCAATATAGAAATAGATGATAGTTGTACTTCATTCATTAAACAAGATGCATTTAATTATGTATTCAAACTATACTTTTTCATCTATAATATATATTGTGATACCATTTTTGATCTTCTAGGATTTTTTTCTGAATAATCTTCAAAATTAATTTGCACTTTCTGTATATATAAACAGTAGCACGAAGGACGATGAACAAAGATATTATTGTAATGTTACAGAATTTAAGTACATAAAAATTTTGTTCGCCGAAGCATACTTCAAGATGGCTAGAACAAATCTTGATTATTTGGTTGTTTTATTTTCTATAATAAATCCATGAAGTGGATTATTGAATATTATCTAAGAAAAAAAAAAGGAAACTTATAAAAAAATCGTAAATCTAATACTACAAAAATTAATTTTTTGTAAAATGTAAGAGAAGTGAAAATTAATATCAATGGTCTTCGTTTATAAAAAAAAAGTCATGCTCAAACTTATACAAATAAGCTCATTAATATTAAATTTGAAATCATTTATAATTACAGAAAAACAAAGTTGATAGGGTAGTATAAATATATGTCTGTGTGTGTGTGTGTGTGTGTGTGTGTGTGTGTGCTTTCAAAAAATTCTTTTGTGATTAATATATACATTTATTTTAAACTTTTTTACTAATTTAATAAAAAGTGTATTGCAAAATTAGTATTTATTGCTGAAATAAATGCATTCTTAAAATAAAAATTGTTCGCACTAAAACTAAAAAAAAAGATTTTGCAGAATAAATTGATATCAAAGAAACGCAAAAAATATGTTAATCAAATGTACAATAATTATTCGAAAGCAAAATTTTCATGTTTTTTTTTTTTTTTTTTTTTTCTTTTCATTTGACTATCATTAGTTTCTACATCTTCTTGAATCAAAAATTGATAAGACACTCTCTAAGGCAGAATAAATGCGCATTACAATGTATCACACCATAATACGTCTATCAATTTAATTACAATAAAAGTAATTGGAAAAGGCTAAATACTGAGGAAATAATTAAGACCTAATATGAACCTTATCCTGTTAACGTAAATAGGAACAATCTAACGTACATTTTAAATCCTATAAAAGCAATTCTTAAATAAGAAGTATGTTATCTTAAGAAGTAAGATAAAAATAAATTGTGGAATCATGCATTGGTTTTAGATCCTTAGAAATCTTCTCTAAATGTTTCGTAAGAAAAGAAAATATTTTTTCGTTCAAATTCCTAGCTCAGGGTTTTTCAATTTTCTCTGAATAAAACGAAAATCGAACTTAAACTTTTAACAAAAGTAAGAAAAAGAAAACTTTCAAGCAAAGGAAGCAGAAATTTACTTTTTAAAGTGATATGAGAGAGGGAAATGTTCACCTTCAAAAATTGTACTATAAATAAGTAAATATCTCCGGAATAAAATAAAATTTTAACAAACTTACACGCTCTTCCTCTCTCTTTAAGACTTCAGCTAGTTAATTATATCAATACATAAGTGCTTGAACATAAAAAAACATCTCATACTTGACACTGTAGTTATTAACGGAAAAGGTTTTATTTTATCCTACATATTTAATCATTTAATCAAACTGATGCCACTGTAGAATTTGAAAACAAATGTTATATAAGAAGGAAACTCCAATAGTGGTAGCGGAGTGACGAAGATAATACTACTTCCATTGGTAAAAGCGTTACTGTCAATGTTCATTTGCATTAAACTTAAATAAAATTGTTAGTCTTGTTGTTACGAGTAGCATTGATTCGGACTAAATTTGAGGAAAAAATCATTACAGCCATCAATTCTCGGTAGGAAGAAGCAACATAAAAAGGCAGTCTTAAATGATTTACAGGAAAGTGTCATTTCCTTCATATATTACAAGAGACGAGCAAGTAAATTCATTGTCAATAATGATATCCAACGAATTTATATACGAGATGTTTCAGGAAGGGAGACTATAGCATCGCAATGACAAAGACGATACATCAAATTTTAACAAGAAAAAGAATATAAACATTACTTTTCTCCTGGATTCCAAGCTATAAAACATCATTACATGCCTTTGGATGTTCTTTTCTCATGATGTTTTCAAAATAAATGGATCGCCATAAATACTTTTTATCCTTTTCTACAAAATGGCTTGTTGGACAATGAATAAAAAGAAGCTAACAATGCTTATTTTGACATTACTCTTTTTTACAACTGATACATTTTATTCAATTTTACAAGAAACTGAATTAAACTATTACTGAAAGATAATTCTAACCCTTCAGCTTATTTATGCATTTAATTATTAAGAACTTATTTTAAATTTCGTGATAGGTTTCCCCGAACATTAGCTGTACTACTTAAAAGTACATTTTTAAAGTGGTATGACTTCCAGTTAAATTTCTTCATTTTCAAAACTTTTGGTTTTCATTGTTCATTATAAGTAAATAACAGTTTTAAGGTTATATAAAATTAAAACGTGTGTATTCATTTCATCACGTAGCTGTTAAACCATTTTTAAGTGAGACATAGAGCCCACAATTAAATTTATTTTACCTTTTGAAATTACTGATACCATTTTCAAGCTATTTGGTAAATAATGATTATTTGTACAATTATTGATTAGTACTGAATAAAATTTCCTGATAACTAATTTCGTTTGAATAATAAGTATGAATACTTTATCATACAAAAATATAAATTATATTATAAATCTACATATTCATATTACTTAAAACATTTGACTTATTACATAAATCCTATTCATTTATTTGTAATGTTTATTTTAAAGTATAACTTCTCCTTATCTTTATTAGCTTTCTCTACTTATGTATGAAGTTAAATAATTACATTATTGGTGTTATTTGAAAAAGATACTTACGTATAAATACAAGCTTATTTTCAGTTTTTTTTGTTAAGAATCATTTCTCAAATCAATTAAATAAGAAAATTAGCTCTCTTTCTCCATATTTCTCTTTTTAATATTCCCCAATAGTACTTAAATCAATTCTTAATATAAATATTAAACTCGCTATAAAACCAAACTACATTGAATTCGAAATTTACTTTCAAGAAAGTGAACTTTGTTTATATGATAATCATTTCCACACGTATATAATAAAAATAAAGCATTATACTCTTCATTTACTGATCCCAAAGTTTTTACTCGTAAAATAGCTTCTAATCCACTGCCTCTACCTTTCATCAATTTTGGACAAATAATTTAAAATCTCTTAATGCATAAAATGTACAATTTTTTCCACCCAATTTTAAATTCGTGATCCTAAAATAATGCTAAGTGTAAGTTGGAGCGTATTTAAATGAACTAGTGAGGCGCATAAAACGTTTGTTAATACATTATTTTTGTAAATTCTTTCTGTTTGGCTATGTAGGAGAAGTCTCTAGTTATCTCAAAGAACAACATAATTCCTCAAGATTTAACTTGTTCAAACAAAAAGGGCAGTAAATTTCTTACGTACTTTTTACACATGAAGTGAATATAAATTGAAGGAGTATATTTAATGGAAAAATTACCTGTTTCTCACTTCCAGTTACATAAAGGATAGTTTCTCTAACTCTAATGATTTTTTACTATTTTAATAGTTCTACATTTCTAGAATACATTTGATATTCTGTAACACTTTTGATAAATGATAAAGTATTCAGTTGAGTTCATATTACTGAACCATAGTCACACACACACAAGTGGTATGACGAACATCTGACGTGGTACTTCATTTTGAAAGTTTTTATACGTAATAATATTGAATTCTAGTGTACATTTCACCTTTTAAATACACATAATAATTTTGAACAAAGTCAAAAAAAAAATACAAGCCACAGACAATGAAGCTTGTACTTTGACTACCAGGCTTTCACCTGCTTCCATTGAACAAAATAAATAAAACAATTCACAATATTTTAACTATCGAACTGTTATATTTCGCCATTATAAATTGAAAGTAGATTATTTCAAATTATACCTCATTTCAGAGAAGTATTACAAATTTGAATAAGGCTAATGTGCTTAAAGAGCAATAATCTATGGGAGGAGAGTATTTTAACATTTTAATTCTTTAAAAGTTGTTATTCATTTTTCGATTAAAATATACTTTATTTTGAAAGAGATAAAAGAAAATACCATAATTTTATGCTTGTATTATTGTTAATATGTTTCCGTTTTTTTTAAATAATTTCAGAAAACCTTGCTGGATTTAATAAAAACCAAAGTATTTTCCTAAGAAAATATTTAGAACTATAAAAGAAACTTTAAAAGTAGAAAAAAATTAATTGTCTGTACTTGTTTGTGTTTCAAAAGTTTATCATATCTTTTCCTAATATATTAAATGAAAAAATCCTTTTATTTATTATTTTTAAATCCCTTTTTCTGTGAATAAATAATTCAAGACGATGGGGTAGATTATTCACAGTAGATGAGGAATACTGCTTCACATTTCATACATTGATAGAAACTTATTTTTATAATAAAAAATAAAAGTAAAGTAATGCTATCTCTCAAGAATTTTTGAAAACAGCTGCTGTTAAAATTTCATAATTATTTATACAATTTGAAATTTCGGACATTACATATTTTCAACGATTGAATGGCTAACAGAAGATACTCCAATTCAGAATTCGTCTTTTTATAGAATAATTTTGAACTAACCCTGTCTTTTTATAGTATAATTTTGGTTTTATTACCAACGTTATAAAACCAAAGTATTTTTTTAAAAAATGTGGAACCCTAAATGCAACTTTGAAAGTAGAAAAAATTACTTATCTATACTCATTATTTATGTATCGAAAACTTATCACACACTTTCCTAATACATTAAATAAACTAGTTTTAATGCAGTTACAAATCTTTAAATATTTTTAGATAAAACACATTTGTTTGGATGTAAGATTAATGTAATTTCCAGAGTTTTTTTACTGAAGCTCTGCTGAAATCGCAAAAACGTTGCTTGTTATATAGAAATGATTTTTTTAAAAAATTAAAACAACTGAACTATAATTCTAAAATCACCAAAAATTGGTTATTTACAATTCATGTTGCACCACAGCAATAGCCGTTCTAATGTTTATACGTAAATGCATTCATTAAGATCAAAAAACAAGATTCAAAAAGGTTTCAGAATTCACCAGTGCAAAGTATTTCCCTACCTGCACTTAGAGTAAATAGCTTTGGCACGAAAAATGCCTCTTTCTCTCTCGACCGATGTTATTTCGTGATTGATTTACAGGATAGAGATGCAATTACTTCCGTTCGTACCAAACTCCCGACAGTTAGTCGATACCATGTTGACATAATAGTCAGAAAGAATCTTTTCATATTGCTTGCAATATCAGGAAAATATATCATTTGCACGTGAGCTTTGCAGTAAGAAGTCCATTTCCGATTGATTTTAGATGTGAAAGCATTCATGATAACTTTGAGAAAATGAATATTTTCTTTAAATGTAATTGTGATATCTTTATTTTATTTAAACTACTTCAAATTTGGAATATATTGTTTAATTAAAGCCTGCGTCATTAAAAATGGATATTTTAGAAAACTAGTATCATATCAAATTAAACGTTGATAATCATAAAATATCACGTTTTCGAAATTTAAACATATTTAGCAAAGAAAATATGATATTCAAAATTAATAACACTTAATTTTAAAGACTTATTTTAAAAAGTAGTATATATGAGCTGTTTCATTTTAAATAAATAATAACACTACTGAAGGGGTCTAGGTTTTTCGGTTAATACGGAGAGATTTTGTGTCTATCTTAAGTTCTAAGTAAAACTGATATTCATTTTTTGTATAAATAACGAATTTTCTTAATTATTGACATAATGTGCTTTTATTTAGTTTGATAATTTTTAAATGTGTCAGAGTAACACTTATAATCACAAATATTTAATGTTAACAAAGAAATAAAATGGTATTTTAATTGAAATATAACTTTTAATTGTTGGCAGTGCAAAAATAAATAGAATGACATTACTAAGAACACACAAAAATACCACGCCGCAGAGGTGGCTTGGGTAGCCTAGTGGTCATGGTTGTGAATTCTCGGTCAGCATTGTTTACGTCTAATCGTTGGTTCGAGTCCTGTTACCAATAAAGATCCGAAGTGCGGCAGGTTAAATTTATCAAGGATCCCCAAGCCCACCCGTAGCATAGTGAGGAAATTTGGAGAAGGAAGTGCCAGCTTAAGTCTGCGTTGTCCTCGTCACTTGACCGAAATTCAAAATTATAAAGTCCGTTGTCAATAATCCTCGTGTTGCTGTTAAGTGCAACGTTAATAAACAATCAACCATACCGTCAATCTTGAAAAAAAAATGTCACTTTCAGCAATGCATTGCTGAAAAAAATTAAAGTTTGTTTTACTTATTTTACTTTTGTATATTCAAAAAGAGTAATAAGATTTTCTCAAATGTTTGATGATCGAATATCAGTGTTGGATTTGAAAAATTAACATTATGAAACATTGTAATTATAATAATTATTTCTAATTTATTTCAAATCAATTTACATTGTAAAGATATATTTTATATAATATTGTATCTTTTGCTTTTATTTTAATACACGAATAGGATATAATTATCTACTTTAATAATTTATTGTTTGCTTTTACCTTAATATTTAATTTAATAATTGATTTTTATGTGGCAGAATAATTTGTTTTTAATCTTTTTGTTACGCAACGTTTTTGTACTTGAGAATGTTTTGCTTCTGTGAATAAAAATGCATTAGGAATTTGAAGAAGTATTGTTTCTCCATAGTGATTAGTTCTGTGGAGCCTGGGGTTCAGAAATATGTTTACTTTAGGCTATTTAATATTCATTTTGAATAATTTTACTTTTTCAAGAATTTAACTGTTATTACTTTTCCAGGGTTTTCGATGAAATTTTGGATTGCTCTAGCATCCTGCATACTTTATATATGGAAGTTACAAAAACAATTTCAAGAAAATTGATATTTTTTTTATTTTATTTTAAAAGGTCTTTAACATGGAAGAGCAAAATAGCTAATTATTTTTAAGATCCACTTAAGAAACTGCCTATTAAATCGCATAGCTTTTTATAAACTGCATGCTAAAGGTTAAACTTACTGAAATGGTATTATATCTGAACTCAAGTAATTTGTTTAGTAACTATTATTTTTAAATAAATAAATATTTTCTAAATTTTAAAAAATCTTTTTTAAAAAAAAATAATGCAGAGTTTATGGAATTTTATCATAAAATAACTTTATTGTGAATTATTTTCATTCAAACCCAAATACTACGAATAGATGTGAACATTGATTAGTAACAATTTACTAATTACTAAAAATAAAACAAAGGAAATTTTGTGGCAAGTATCTCAAGAAAAATAAGGTTTTATGTTTATATTCAAGGCTAATACTTATGTGGCTGATATTAACTTCCATGTCAAATTAAATAAGTTTAATTCCGTATAGCTACACTCAATTACTTGCGAAAAAGTTGAATCATACACTGAATAATTTGGACGAATTCGAAAATTCGAAGAATTGGGCAATCAAGGAAAATTTTAAAACACATACAATGTTAAAACAAATTACTTTAATAAAGTCTGAATTGGAATATCAAGTCAAATGAAATGCTAATACTTTTTCAAATTTCTGTGAAGATTTAAAGTTCATTAGGAAAACTAAATTCCTGCACTATGTTTTTTTCCCCTTTAAATTTTTGGACAGAGTGAATTTCTGTGTATTCACTATTTTAGATTACTCATTTCTCAAATCGTCAACGCATTACGTAATATTTATACCCAAATTCATGGCCAGATATTTTCACTTGGAGAATTTCGAGTTTTGGGAAACAATAATTTCAAATTCGGTGCAAATCATAACATTTACGCATTTCTTGACAATGTCCTTCATCTGGGAGATTTTTAACATTCGAATGTAGATGTCAAATATTTAATGATAAACAAACACAATTTGTCTCACAACTGTCATATAGTTTCTTCTTTTTACACTATTTGCGTTAACAGTTGTAAAAATTACTAAACAAATGATATTACTATTCAGAATGTATAGAAACTTCTTATTTGTGTTGTTAAGGTATTGAAGTAATTCTTTTAAAAATGATGAATTATCTTATCATAGTAATGGGGGGGGGAAAGTACATGATGAAATATATTCATGAAAATAATTATATATTCTAGTTGTATATTTAAGCAAATACATAACTCATGTTATTTCTAAATTAATGAAAACAAATTAGTCAACGAATTGAAATTCTTGTTTTTTTTTACCTAAAATTAACTAAATTAAAATTTACTCCAGAAATATTTTCAACACACTTATAATCCTTATATTTTTAAGCGAAAACTAAACACCTGTTTAGATTTAATAATAAAATCTGGTGGATTGATGTCTACCCACTGTCTTCCGATGGTTGTATACATAAATATTTACTAAAAGTCAGACACAAGAACACATGAAAGTACATTTAATCAGAAAATAAAAACTTTACATATTAACACGAACGAGTACGGCACAAGCAAGAATATAAAGAAACAAAATGCAACCAGCAGTGACATCTGCCAACTGTTCACTGATTGGTGAAAGGCGCGATGCCATTCCTAAAAATTTTTTGTAATTCATTTAATCGTAAAATGTTGAAATACAAGGCATTATTCATTTGAAGAAATATTGTTTCAAATAAAACATTAATATACAAGATATATCTACCAGTTTATGTAACTAAATTAAATAATTTAGAGAAAGTATAAGTGTGTAAGAAAATAAGTGCAATACACAGAAAATCTACATGTATAAATAATATTAAATGCCTTTGTACTTCTTATATATATTGTACATATGCTCATTTATTACAGTATTCTTTCGCATCAACATAATTTCAAAACTTTACAAATTTAAGATTCTAATGATTAAAAACTTCGCAATAGATGTTATGTAACGTATTAAGGCTCTTGTCTATTGGCCATTTTGATTTCGTGAACGTAATGTAAATCCTGTGGAAGTAAATGTAAATGCCGTCCTCAAATCTATTCTATTGAATCTATTTTATTGCAAAAAAGTCATGCGAAAGAATAAAAAATAATGGCTTCTGCTGAATTATACGTTTCTTCCAATTGTTAACAATATTTTAATTCGTTTGTGTGTTTTCTGATCTTTAAAATAATACCTATGTTTTAAAATTAGGGGGAAATTATAATACTCCCAAAACTTTCATTATTTCTTGACCTTACAGATGCATTTTTTTTTATTTGCATTCAAATAGATGTAACAGTACAGATTTGAGAACGGCAGTAGAAATCCCACAGGATTAACATTATGTTCAACAAATCAAAAGGACTGGTAGATAGATGATTTAAGTATAAATACTTTAAATGTCACTAAATCACACGCAAGTAATCTTCAATCATTTTAAATCCTTTTGGGAGAAAAAACTAATTAGTAGTTGGGGGGGGGGAGTCAATCACATCGTAAAAAGTTGCTCCCTAAACAACTCATCTTTCAAGATAAGCTACTTATATGCTGAATAAGATATTTTAAAAGTATGAAATATACTTAGTTTCTTACTTTCCTAGTTATGATATGGAACTTCATGACATTATTCGAATATATAATTCTACTGTAACCGTTGTGGGAATTGTGAAGGCTGCTGCCGTGCGTCAAATCAAACTATGCTTTAAGGGGGACATAGAAGTTAAGTGTTTGCACAAAAGGTCCTAAATTTTTAGATTCGTTACCAATAATTCGTTGAGTTGACTTTAGAATTAGATCAATTCAAATAAATAAAATTTATTCTAAAAAGTGCTTTTAATTGTTATAACTACATTACAGCAGACTTACATACGTGCAGGGTTAGAATTTGAACTATGTTAATTATTTGTCATGGATGTTCCAAAATTCATTAAAATAAAGAAAATGAACCTATGAGAATTCGTTATTTAAGAAAATTAAAAAGATTGTTTTAGAATCATATAGGATACGTAACGATGAAAATATTGAAGAAATTTTATGGATAAATGAAATAGCATATATAATTTCATTATTGAAAAAAAAAATTAAACTAATTATTTATAAGAGTTAGAAAACAAAAAAAATAGAACGCATGATCTTAAATTAAATTAAAGAAAAATTATATGATTAGTTTTGTTTGTTTCTTAAACTTAAATATTTACATTATTTGCAACAAAATTGCATAGATAAAAATTATTTTATTATATGTACATATATTGATGACTTTCTTAAATTGAATTGTCATAAATATTCTGACGGTATAAATCTAATTTATCTTTTTATCCTGATTACTTAAATTAAATTCAAATTAATGAAAATAATAATAAAACAGAATATTTAGATATAAAACTAGAATGTTTTCGTAGTAAAATAAGTAGTAATAATTATTATTAGGGATTTATTATATTTATTTTAATTTTCATATTAATAAGATATATTTCTTGAATAGGTATATTCCTTTTTCTATCTTCAGAGACATTACCTTTAATTATAATGTACATAATAATAACTTGGTAATAAATGTTTTATGCTATAAGACACTTTACATGAGTTGCACTTAAGCTAATTGATCTACTAATTTTTAAAAACTCGTTTAAAACTGATAACTATAAGTTAACATAAATGTAGGTAATTTAAGCTTAAATAATTGATATTTAAAATAAATTTAGCTCTTTATGATTTTAAATATTTAATTGATTCCATTTTTATACATAGATGGCGGCATAAATTATAGATCTGAAAATTTTGAGTTAATTTGATTACTTGTTGGATTAAGTTTAATTATAATAAAAGAAAAATATTTTTCAAAAACCATTTTGAGATTAATGCAATTTTTAATTTTGGTTTCATTAATATAACAGTATTCTTCACTTTTAAGCAGAATTGATTGGGATAATAGTATTGGTTACTTTATATCCTATGACTTAAACTTATTAACCAAGTAACATTTGGCAGGCGAATAAGATGTATACAATGCCTTTATGAGAAGTATAAATATTGAAGAGAACAGTTGAATGATTAAGGTATAAAATATTATAATTCAATTTAT
>BMAW01007686.1:2966-30048 GCA_019974015.1 Nephila pilipes | reverse complement strand
TTTTTTTTATAAATTTGATATGCTTTTTTAAATTAAAAGTGTTTCAAAAAGAGAAAAATAAACTATGTCGAATTCGTATGTATATAAATATTTTTCATTTTGTTGCATGTAAAGGAATACAAATTATGATTCCATAAAAATTAAATGTTCAGAAATTCAGAGTTCAAAATATTGAAAACTTTTACTTCAATTCTTCAAGAAAATCTCGATGAAAAATGATATATTAATAATATTTCCCTAATGAATGTCAAGACCTCTTAAGGTTTTAATAACAATACTAATATATAAAATTTGATTGCTTTTAAAATAAATTTCTTTGTTTTTCATTCTATTTAAGCATATTATTCAATTCATTTTACAGGAATCGATTTTTATATTAGAATGGAATTGAAACAAGGTAGTTTCAAATAAAACGATTTATTGTACTAACAATTTCATCGCCACATACGAAAATAAGTTTTATACACTTCAAAATCATTAAACTTACAATACAGTTGGTAAATGAAGCGTAAAGAGAAAAAAAGTTTATTCTAAGAACTAATCCTCGTAATATTTCTTACCAATCTCATAAAATTAGAGAGAGAAAAGAGAATATATATATATATACGAGGGCTATCCAGAAAGTATATTACGTTTTGGAATAAAAAATAAACAAATTATAGGAAACAAATTTTATTATATACAGATGAAAGCCTCACTCAAATACTACTTTTCTACATAGTCACCATTCAAATTAAGGCATTTATCGTAGCGATGTACGAGCTTGGAAATTCCTTCGTCGAAAAATTCGGCCGCCTGCGCCTTCAACCACTTCGTTACCTCTTCTTGCAGCTGTGCGTCGTCATCAGAACGCTGCATAGCCAGCCACTTCTTCATTGCTGGGAATAGGTGGAAGTCGCTCGGTGCCAGGTCAGGACTGTACGGCGGATGAGGAAACAACTCCCACTTAAAAGATTCAAGAACTTTACGAGTGACATTTGCCGTGTGGGGCCGGGCGTTGTCATGAATCAACAAGATCTTAGAGCTCAACATTCCTCTGCGCTTGTTTTGAATTGCTCTTCTGAGTTTTTGGAGAGTTTGGCAATACCTTTGAGAGTTTATTGTAGTGCCTCTTTCCAGGAAGTCCACCAAAATCACACCTTTTCTGTCCCAAAAAACAGTCGCCATCATCTTCCTTGCCGACATTGTTTGCATGCATTTCTTGGGTTTTTGGGGAGAACTTGTGTGCCCCCACTGCATTGATTGCAATTTCGTTTCACAGTTCACGTGTTTCACCCATGTTTCGTCACCAGTAACGATGCGATCGAGTAAAGAGTCACCATCCTTATGGTAAGCGTCCAAAAATTTCAACGCTGCAGCCATTCGCTGATTTTTTTGGTCCTCTGTCAAGATTTTTGGAATCCATCTTGCACAAAACTTGTGGTAACCAAGCTTTTCGCTGATGATTTCGTGCAACAAACTTCGCGAAATTTGTGGAAAACTCAAAGAAAGTTCCGTTATTGTGAAATTTCGATTTTCACGGACTTTAGCATCGACTTTTTCGACAAGTTCGGCAGTCACTATGCTGGGTCTCCCACTTCGATCTTCGTCGTGAACATTGGTTCGGCCATTTTTAAATCTTATGACCCACTGACGCACTCCACCTTCAGTGATAATGTTGTCCCCATACACTTCACAAAGCTGCCGATAGATTTCTATCGGTTTACAGTTTTTTGCAGTCAGAAACCTTATTACTGCACGCACCTCGCAGCTCGCGGGATTTTCAATTAACGCAGACATTTTAAACCGTCACAGTATCTGAACAGAGCACAGCACGAACCTCTCACTAGCACGGCTAGATGCCCACTGAGCTGCGCAACGCTCTGACCCCAAGATGGCCGCGCTAGCCCCGCCCCTAGCGGACACAGACGAAAACGTAATCTACTTTCTGGATGGCCCTCGTATATAACTATCACACATAATCGTATTTGATTCAATAGCCCAGGATGGATCAAGACCTTTTATTGAAGGTTCCTCTAAGATAGCTAGCTTTTTAACCTTAGTCCTGTTAGTTTCTCTTCCCCAATGACCTTAAAATATGATTCAACAAAATGAAGCTACAGTATTTTTGATCTTTCTCTTTTCCGACTAGTAAATAACTTTGCAACAAAATATTTTTAAATATCTTTAAGGACTGGAACAACTTATAAGCGAATCATTAAAATAGGAGTAAAAATGTTTTTAAAAACCGGAGGGAGAAAGTAATTCCCCCAGAAGCCTTTAATGTTTTTTGCTCTTACAGATGCTTCTTATTGCATTCAAATAGATCAAATAGTGAAGATTTGAGAACGGTAGTCGAAATTACATATGATTATTATTACATCTACGAAATCAAAATGGCCAGTAAGCATTGAGCATTGTAACAAAAATTATGTCAAAACATTTACTTTATTTTTAATATTTGCAGTCACTAAAAGTTGTTAATAAATCGTTTATGAAAAAATATTTCAATAAGAATCTATTCACGCATTTTATTAATGTTCATCGTTTTTCTTTTAATTAGAAATAACCAATTCGGAATTATCAAACCCCAGTACAAGAAAAACATTTTCCTTTTCATTGGGTGAATAGCAGATATCATAAATTGTTATTCATGTTTTGGTAGAAACAATGAAATATTTACAGCTGAATGCATTCTGCTGAAATAATGGACTAGTAAATTCTTATAATAAATCACCCAAGCTACATTCGTTGCTAAAATAAAGCTAAAAAGAAATTCATGCCATCTCATTTTCATTTCATCTATAGAAAATAAGATTAATTTGCAATCTGTAATAATTAGGGGCTTTTGTTCAAATCCTTAACACTGAAAATAGAAATTTTCGGTAAAAATTAATAAAAAAGATTATTACAATTATTATTATAAACGGTTTCCCATTAGCATTTTTTTCTAACAGCTGAAAATTTATTTCACTCTATTTTGTATCGTTATTTCACTCTATTTTGTATCGTTATTTCACTCTATTTTGTATCGTTATTTCACTCTATTTATCTATTATCATTTATTTCACTCTATTTTGTATTTTGTATCTATTTTGTATCATCATTATCACATAATTCATGTAACAAAACATTCAAATTTATTGGATGATTTAGTATTTCCTAATTTTTGTTGCCATTGTGTAATGAATCATGAAGTCATGTACACCAATAGAAAATTTACATTATTTAAGCTAAAATCTTGTTTTCATTAATAAAATATTTTTATGAAATGTTACTTCATAAAAATTGAAAAGGTTTTGTCGTGTTATGTAGTTAAAAATTTTAAAGGCTAAAACAGTAATTATTTAAATTACTCTAATAGCTATTTTATTCACTCCAATTGATTTTTTCTTAAGACTTTGGAAGATAATCAAACGAATCTGACTTATTTTTATAAAATAGTGTTATATTTTTCCTGGTTTTCGATTGCATCTTTGTTTCAAAGGTATTTACAAAAGACAATACTATAGTAAAACTAATTTGATATGAAAAGCTTTTAAGATCTCATATAACTGTAATAAGACTTAAGAAAATTTATATCACTTTAATAATTATTTCATAATCTAAGAAAATTATACCGACTATCGTCACACAAAATGTTATTTAGATAGTTATATTCCTATAAGAAAACATACTTTATAGCTTGTATTTAAAATGAATATTTTTATTTATTTCATGTATTAAGAGCTTTATTTTAAGAGAGTTTGAGATTTGATTCGGAGAACAATGTAATATCAAATGAAGCATTTATAAAAATGTTTTATAATGGGTACGATAAAAAAAAAATCTTTCTTAAGTTGTTTCACTGACTAAGCTAATCGATAATTTCAAAAATATTATTTAATATGAAAAAAAAATACTCAAATGCTATGTTACACAAATTCATATACTATTTCTATCTTCAGTATGTATGCTATTCCCTATTCATCAGTGGCCGCCGTAGCCTAGTGGATAAGGCAAACGGACTCGTAGCCTGATGTTTTCGTCCAGTCATAGACACGAGCCTTTATGCCACTAAAAGCCCACCGTGTAGCCGGTGCTGATGCACGTTAAATCTGTCGGGGCTCAAAGTCCCACCCCCCGTAGACATGGTGTGGAAGTTAGAAGAGGGAGTGCCAGCTCAGGTGTCGTCCTCGTCACTTGACAGAGGTTCAAAATTACGAGGTCCGTCGCCAACAGCCCTCGTGTTGTTCCTAGTGCGACGAAAAAAACCAACCAACAAAAAAAATCTCTATTTGCCAATAAAATGATTTTTTTCATTGCGTTAGGTATTAGTTCTAGTATGATTCAAATTATATCAAGTCAAATCAGTCAAACTGAGTGCGAAAATATAACATCCGTAATCATTCAATATTTGTCCTTTTCATTGTTATTGCTCCTAAGTATTTTGCAAACTTATACAACTGCAGAAACATTGTTCAGTTAATTAATATAACAACCTCTGCAGTACAGAACGAATAACCAAATAAAATATATTTTCCATTGTTAAAAATAATGGTAAGCTATTTTTTTATGTTTAGCACAAGATTTAATCAAATCTTTTGTATCAACAAATTCTAAAGAAAAGATTTTAATTGTATGTTTATGTAACAGAAATATATGATAAAGAAGGAAGAAAATATGAGACGTTAAAAATAATCTTGTTGGAAGTTTCTCGATATTTTTTAATCCATAGTCGAAAGATTCTAAAATATATTGTAAGTTATTGTTGTTTTAAACTTATTTAATAAGTTACCCAAGGCGTAGCCTATTGTTTTGAGTGTAATTTCCAAATGAACAATATAGTTCCTATATTCTAATCGTGCAATTTATGTACAACAGTTAGGAATTGTGGATCATGAAAATACATCCATATGCATTGTGATTCATTTATGACTTTTATGCTTTTCCTTATGTGTATGTAATACATGAATAATCTTAATGCAGATATTATCCATTATAAATAATTCATTTCTTCTCTCAAAAAATACGTAAACTGCACACTGATATAATGCTTTTAAAATACTTATGGACACTGGAATAATAATAACATATTTATTACAGATAAAAAGACTGATTTTGAGAATTTAAGAAATAAAAGGGCATTTTTTTTACAAATTTATACGAAGATAATATCTTAGAACTTCAAACTTCATGAATGCATATACTGTCGTTTTGTTTTCAAGCACCTTAAATATTTTTTTCTTTTAAATGCATTAATAGCAAAAACATTTCAGCCGATATTTCAAAACAAAAGATAATATGTCACTGGTCGATTAGTTTTGAAATTTCTAAAAAAATATACCTTCTTTGCATGGCCATATCGATGATAAATTTTTATTTTATAATTCAAAAGATTTATTAAGTTTGTATCAAAATCTATGTAGATAATGAAAAACATTTTAAATTACTTGAGAAAGAAATTTATGAAATGTGCATTCGAGACAAATATAAAAGCATTAAAAATAGGAGAATGTTCCCCTTTGAGATTATGTTAAATTTAAACTAAACATCTCATATTAAAAATGTAGCATCGCTATGTTAATTCAGTTAAAGTAGAGAAAATTCATAAATAAATTAGCAAAATAAAGATATGCTGAAAATCACAGTCCATATTGAATTTATTAACTATGCAAAAATTCTCTTACAGGGTTTATTTTAAAAATTTTATGCACGTATTTTTAAATGCATAGTCATATAAGGGTAATTTTATATTTCTGTCCGACGAAAAGTGTCGTAACAAAAACAGAATAAACTTTCCAAGAGCTAGACTAAGAAATTTGTTGTAAAAATTGGTTGTAAATGATTAACACGGCCGCGTATTGCTTAAAACATATCATTCTGGGCTCACATTTGTATAATAACAGAAAGTGCTACCTTAAAATCAATGATTCAACTCTAAAGCAGTATTTCAGGAATATTTATATGGCGTTGGGAAAAGGTTCGAATTAAATTCCTAGAATTCTAAAATTTAGCTAAAATTCATTTCATTTAACAATTCAGAGACATTTTGAAATAAATTCTGATGAGATCCTCCCTATCTAAACCATTTATCTAATTAGAAGATGAACGCTCTTCAATAATATAGTATTAAAAAGAAAATCTATCTTCTCTTTAGATCTACTACTTCCAATATGTTTCTCAGAACTTTCATCTTTCAAATTAACTTCAAATTTTAATCAGTTTCTAATTACTCCCATTTTATGTAACTTTCATGATTAATTTTAAAACAATAGCCATGATGTCGAGGTACGAGACATTCTCCTCCGTTGAAACTCCATCATTTACATATCTTCACATTCTATGACAATTAATTTCACTTAACTGATACTTTTCAAAATTGTTTGGCTGGTTGTTGACAAAATATTTTTAATATTACAAATTTCGAATTTAAAAAAAACATTCGAGACTCCTAATCAATGAGACGGACTTTTTTTTTTCAAAAATGTATTCTATGAACACAGTTAAAAATTTCCATCAAAATCTTCATTTTAAACACTATATTCAGCCACCGTATCTGAAGACATAAAACTAATATTTTGATTATTCATTTACGATCAAATCACGAGAATGACTAATACGATGTTTCCGCTTTATCACTGTATTTCATTCCAATACGAAATTAAGGGTTTTTAGGGTTTGGCTTGGGATATTTTCTTCCGCCTTGGGGGAATTCTGGAGATTAGTTGATCTGGAATGTGCTGGCAGCCTTTCAACTCCTTGACCACAGCTTCCAAAAAAAAAGTTTGTCCTGTTTCTTTTTCTACTTTCTTATCAAATGGACGAAAAAGGACTCCCTGTCAGGATAATTATTAAGATATTGAGGTAGTTTTTTAAAACTTCTGTCGTTGTTGTAGAAAAACGGCGCATACTATCTCTCTTTTATCATCGTGATGATAAGAGGAACGTTCTGAACGATATTTACAGAGAAGGACGTTTTTCTATCCATTACTACAATGAATGCACAACCCTTCCTGTAGTATTGAGTTTAGTTTTGGAGGAAATTTCCATTTGACGTCACGTACACCACGGTCAGTATATCACTAGTTATGATTTATGTTCGGTTGTCTTCGATATACAGAAGCAACTGTTTTGCGTCAAGGGCGTATGTAATTAGAAGTTCTAGGCTGTGCTGCCTTCTAATATTCAAATCCTGTCATTATTGCTTTTTTCCCTATCACATCGAGGAATGTTTTCAGTAGAGAACAGTTGATCTTAAGTTTCCAACGGCATTTCGAGTCATCGACCTCTGGATATGAAGAAAATCGTCCGGTTGCTTTTTACTGCACTTTTATCAACTAGACAAAAAGAAACTCCCTGTAGGACTAGTTATTAAGGCGGCTTTTTTTAACTTCTGTCGTTGCTATTAAAGAGAGCCGCAGCAAGGGTTAAAACACGTGTACCAGTCGAAATATTATTAACATTAGTTTTTGGTAAAAAAAAAAAAAAAGTGTCTCGTGCTTTTGGTCTACCTGTCATTACTGTTGACCACCAAAGTTTTGATCTTCCATCCGAGTTTATTAAGAATCAATAGTAAACTTTTAATAATTACTATATTGAGAGTTAAAAAATTTTACAGTTCACTAAAAAATGCCAGTATTTTTATCAAATTACTTTACTTTTTTGATGTTTTTTTTTTTTTATTTCCAATGCAAATACAAATACAAAAACTAGAACGGGAAAAGAAACGACCGAAGTCATTGCCTCAAAAGTTCTTTAGCATGCCACTAAAGCTCCGTTTCTGAGTCGCATAAAGTGATGCATATTGAAGGAGATTAAACTCTATTCATTATATCTGCTAAATAACAAAGAGGAAAAGAAGGGCTTGTGAAGATTCCAGTGTGATGGAGATGGTCTATCAAGAAATTATGACCCGTCAGGAGATGGAATTGAGTGACAGCTTGCCGCCATGGACTGCTCGGAATTGTCAAAAGTTCTTCAGAAATCCAGTGCTTTACATTTATCCTATCTTGAATTAGTATTGTATAGCTTTCATTCGTTGATACCTTGATATATAGCTTTATAGAAGGGAATGAAATTGCCAAAAATATCGTTTGAGGTAGCATCGAGCCTCCCTTAGTGAGACAATTGGCTTGCTCGTTCCCCCAAAAAAATTTGAAAATGTACTACTGAAAAACAACTTAGACTAGATTTTTCCAAACTTATAATGAATTCTGTGTGGTATCGTAAACATATTTTTCGCGGAAATATTTAGAATAAACATTTACGAAACTTATAACACCGAGAGAATATAAAAATTTTTATTCACAATAAAAATCACGTGACAATCATAAGCGAAAATATCACGAAATTTCGAAGAATACGTTACTTTAGGTCCGTTTCGTTATATTCCTAAGCAGTATAAATTAAAATAACAGTTAGTTACTTCTGCAAAAACTATTAGTTGTAAAACATTTACCGTAGGCCAAAGATCCTCTTGGAAACTGAAGTTGACAGAGTTGGGGAAAAAAAGGTGTTATGTACAATATAAAAACTACTATGTTAATTTTTAATAGACGTATGTCGATTGAATTTAAGCAAACCGCCTTAAGAAAGTATTTTGTACCTTAAACGCAAGATCAATTCTGCTACGATTAACCGAAAGAGCATTTTAATAAATACGAGTATACATAAATTGATGTAGAAGTTCACAGAAATGATTCTTTGCGATGTAAATTGCAATACATTTACCTAAATAAGAGTTAAATTTATTTTTCATGCAGTGAAAACAGCTTATAAAATTTTTAAAAATAACTATTTAATTTTAAAAAACAAAGTATCTAAAAATTAGATAAATTTTCAAAATGTCAAATTAAAGAAACCTTTTTGCTTAAAATTTCAAAATTATCTTTTACTTGTAAGATGCAAAATCACACATATTTATTCTTGTAAAATTCGTTTTTTTCCTGTGTATATGTTAATTTACTAATAGTCAACAAATTTTTTTTTTTTTATAATTTATCTAACATTTCATTACCATTACAAAGAATTTTATATAGCTTCATCATTTTAATGTATAATGAGAGGTTTAATTAATATCCTTCAATAATTAATAATAGCTGGTGGAGTAAACCTTTATTATCGTAATTTCCTTTTAAAGTTTCTGACATATCCAGGATTTAATTTGTTAATATGATCTAAAAGCCTTAAAATATTTCTGATTGGAATATGTTGGAGATTGCTGGATTTACAGAGCGTATAAAATTGTTGTCCTTTACTAATAAAGTTTCTCAATCAGGGTAAATCTCATCCAAAGGAGATTAAACTACAAAGTTACCTAACATGGCACTCTAATGAAGATTAACTACATTCAATTAAATTACAGAGTTTCCGTTTACTTACGCAAGTTTAAGCTTTGAATACAATCGGCCTAATCTCATAAAAGCAAAATATAAAGTGAATTATTTTTTACCTCATTCACTAAGCTGTATCCTAAAAAGTATTTTAAAATGTGATTAAGTTACATAAACGAAGCAATATAACTCTTGTTTAATTTTTCAGAAATTTAGAATTGATTTTATGAACTAAATTTATTTCTGAAACTAACTTTTGAAGTTAAAGATAATATTGCTGTTGAAATAAATTAAAAATGACATTTTTTTTTAATTTCAAAAAAAAAAAATTCTTGAGATGAAATACTAATGTTCTGTATGAATCCAGAGATATTAAATTATAATGTTAACAAATTAATTAACTGAACTGTTGATACGAATATTCAACTAAATGAAAAGTAAATAAAGTATTAAAAATATTAACCAAATAATTAGTGCAACAACTGTTTACTATTAAAATCCAAGTGATTAGTTCCCTTAAAGTGATAAATTAAATAAAGGAAACTTATAATGAAGCTCAGATATTAAAAGGAAATTAAGATTTCTTACCTTGTTTTAAAAAAATATTTCACTAAAAAGTTCAAATCTATTAATGTTAACATGTAAAAACTTTTATACGTTATTTCTGCTTTCAAAATAATTCAAATTTGTTTAATTCATTTCATTATCTATTGTTGCTCAGATTCTGCAAATATTTAGTGCTGAAACTACTTTACGGAATTTCAGAATTACCACACTTAATAAGTAATTCATTTTCCATGCCGTTTATAATAAATATTTTCATAATAAAACAAATTATATTGTTAGCCGTATAAAAAAAATTAATTGTGGTTTCAAAATGAAAATTTACAATAAAATAAACTATTTTTACGACGCCTTTTTGAACCAAAATTTTAAACATGGAAGAGTT
Source organism: Nephila pilipes (assembly GCA_019974015.1). Lineage (NCBI taxonomy): Eukaryota > Metazoa > Arthropoda > Arachnida > Araneae > Nephilidae > Nephila > Nephila pilipes. The sequence goes on along the minus strand of BMAW01007686.1, from coordinate 19,806 downwards.
AAAATTTTAATTTTTGAGCATTAGCCCCGCAACTTGGGCTATTCACAAAATTTCCCTTTACTAACATCTGGAGATTATTTCTGACTTTATAGCTGAGTCTCCTACATCTTTTCAAAAAATAAAACATGGTAATTCAAATTAAGTATAATTTAGAAGTGGAGTGAATAGATATAATCAAGTCTTATGAAAGTGACAGAGAATTGAATAGAGATAAGGTTACAGTAATAAAAAGACAATTCATGTGAACAAGAGGGATATTCTTTTGTATCTGTGTAATTTGTTGAGAACAGGACAGACGCAGTCTGGTCGATTTACTATTTGAAGAATATGCTTGCATCATATTCCGGTAAGCGTATTCCTCTCTATATCATAGAAATAGTTAGTACTTGCCTTAAGGGACTTAATACAAGTTAAGAGCATTCCTTGTATCAGAGCATTAATAGATTTAGTATTGAAACATAATTGACTATTTTAATTACTTTATTTGAACTTAGAGGAAATTTAGACTCGTGATTCGAAAAAAATTAAAGATGACAAAAGAAATTGGTAATAGGATACGTCATAGTCTAAAATAACAATGTGTTCTTAACCAAACAGGTGAAATTATTTTTTCTTCAGTAAAACTAAATATCTATTGAGTAAAGAACGATATTATAAAAAAAAAAAAAAAAAAAAAAACTTGAAAGCCAAGTTTAATAGAAATTTTTTATCTTGTAATAACTTTCGAATTTTCACCTTACATAAAACTAAGTCAAAGAAACAAAAACTTATGAATAGATTTTATTAATTATTTCAAAGACAGTCAAAAATTGTAGTCATTTCCCTTTAATAAGGAAAAACTTATGAATTTAATATATTTTATCAAATCCTGAAATGCGGATACAGTACCCTGTAGCCACAGTCATGAGCTACGTGACTCGCGATGACTGACTCGTGGTTTTCGAATTCTGATTCCGTAAAGACCTATCGTGCAAAAGGAGGGGACTATTGTGCGTAAAATAGAACTGGGCTTCAAAGCCATCGTGCGATCTGATGGTTAGGAAAGAGAGAAAAACACCATCCAAGACTATTGACTATTGTTACAGAAATCTTGATCCCGTAGATATAACGATGAAATCAGTCTGACATAGAGTATCCTCTGTATAGCAAATGATGCTTTATTCACAAATATTGAAGACAAGAAGAACACATATTACAAAAGATAGAGTGACAGCACAATCAGGAAACACGGCATTTTGTACGGATAAGTGACACAACAGGAACAAAGACAACTCTTGCATAGATCAGGAACCTAGAAACAAAGTAGCATTTGTAATGACAGTCACAGCACTTTTAAAAATGTTCAGCCCACCTGCTTACCAGTCCGCAATACGGACAAATCTCCAAAGTATTACTTTGCATGGACTCCGACAGCATCCGGCAGTCCCGTCGAATTCCCGGCAGATACAAGCCACTTCTTGATTGGCCTGTTCCTAACCGATTCCTCGGCAGATCCGCTCAGCCAATGTTGACCGATTTGTTCCGACTTAGCACCTCTCCTTAGTCTATAACTTTCATCCTAATTGAGATATCGACATGATTCCAGCATTTTCGAAAAACATCAATTTATCACCAAAGTTTCCAAGTTCCTCACCGCCAAAATAATCGCCAAATTCATCACCAAGGTTAAAAGGTCATTTATAAAACTTTTCTTGTGACCGTTGAAATCTCTGTGAATGTTTATTTTCCCTTATTATAATAACATTGCAGGTTCGAAACATTATAAATTAAAATTATAAGAATCATCGTTAATAATCTCCACGCTACTTTTAGTGAGATGATAATTCACACCAACTTATTTTAAAATTAATAAAATAAATCAAAGCTTTATGCTTGTATTTACAAAACAGGATGAGTAGCTGTAGAAATTGCTAGCAAAATCATAAAATAAAATTATCTTATAGGTACTTATGCTTATGCCATTTCAATAATTCGTTAATAATTTACATTTTTATACGAAATATTCAAAACTCTTTCCAAAATAAAAGAATACATGTCTTACTTTATTTCGTTTTCTAAAGAAGATTTTACGATACTTTAAGCGCTAATTAATGTAGTTAACATTTTCATTTACTGAACTTATTGTGAAATTTTATTAAAATTAGAATTAAATAAAGGCATTTCAACACGAGACTTTGAAAAATAATTTATATAATGAAATTGTGAACTGTGAAGAGCTAATTATCATTTAATTATGATGTATTTTTACACTTAATAATTAAATATTGTATAACAAAACATTTTATTCAGAAGGAATACTTAATTTAATAAAAAAAAAAGTATGTTTTAATTGACAAGTGACTATTTATAGGAAATCTTTATTTTAATGAATAGTTTGCTTAATTAGTTGAACTAGTGCGTTAGTTTCAAAACTTAACTCTATTTGAGAAGTATAAAATATTGTTTGTAATAAAAATAAGTAAGAATAAAAGTTTAAATTTATAAAGTAGTAAACTAGGCATGTTTATTACAATCCTTTATTTTTCTTATAGTGTAAGATTTGAAACAAATATTAGCTGTTAATGTGTATCAGATGTTACTAGTTAACTTTATAACAGTTAAATCAAAGTCGCGCTAAATCAGAAGTGGTCAACCTTTTTGAGCGTGATCAATCTTTTTTGGTCAATGTTATTGTCCTTTTCAATAAGTTTGGGTCGTTTTCAATGGCATTCAAAGCGTCAGTACAAGCATTCTTTCGAACTTCTTTTTGTTCAAACGTGAGAATTTTAAACACCATTTTGGCACGCATTTTTTGCATGTTAAAATTATTACGTAAAATTTGACGTACGGATTCTTTGCCGGTTCTTATACTCTAAGTAATCGCACGAATACATAATCGACGATCAGACCGAGCCAGATAACTAATTTTTTCGATATTGTCATCCGTTTTTGAAATGGAAGGGTGACCCGGCCAGGAATCATCTTCAATATCTTCCATGCCATCTTGAAAATGCTTAAACTACTCGAAAATACGTGCACGCAATATACTTTCATTGCCATACTCTTCTTTCACAACATTATAAGTTTCATTGGCGAGTTTATCAAGTTTAGTATGAAATTTCACAATTCCTTACTCTATTGTTACACTTATAATTTTTCCGTTGAAACAACAACAAAAAATAACTCTAATGCGAACGAAGGCTAGAGTGATACGGATTTATTTACAAAAGTGATTGGCATTTCCTGCGAAAGAGAAGATTTCACGCTAAACAGCTGTTGGTCGCTGCCGTTTGGTGCATGCGTACTTCTGCTTTAATAGTGTAAGCCTCGTTATTAAAATTTTCAAGACAGCTTTTTCCAGAATTAATTATTTGAAAGAAATTTAAAACGTGGACTTTTTATAGGATTGATTAATTGGTTTTTTTCGACGCACTAGAAGCAACACGAGGACTATTGGCAACGGACCTCGTAATTTTGTACCTCGGTTCAGTGACGGAGGCGACTCCTGAGCTGGTACATCACTCTCTAAACTTCCCCTCTACTCCAACAGGAGAACTTTGAGCCTTATCAGATTAAACGTGCATCAAACGTGCACAGAGGGCCCTTAGTGGCATCAGGTCTCGAACCCACGATTCGACGAATCCCGCCGGCCGTAAATCTGCAACCATGACCATTGGGCTACCTCGGCCTGACTTTTTAGAGGATTTTTTCTTTTAATTATAAGAAAAATGAACATAAGTACATGATGTTTTCTTTTCATTATTTAATTAACCATACTAACTGTAACATTTTATCAATTAAAACTCACAATATAGCTTTCTTTGAGCAATTAAAAATAATAAAACTTTATCCGACTACAATGCAAAGTATACAATTTGTTAAAAAGTTCTCAGATTAATTTTACACCCACTCCATCTTATTCTTAGAGTTATAAAACTCAAATATATGAACCATATTAAAAATCAAATTATTTTTATTAAGGATGGTTAAAATGACAGTTTAAACATGAAGTTTTTGTTCCCAAAGTAAAACTTAAGATTTAGAAAATATGGTCATTGTATAAAGCAAATAATTTTAACGTCATGTATTACTAAGAGTTAATTACATCAATATTTATGAGCACTTTCCAAATTACAAGTGCCAATCACTTCTGTTTAATTTACTTTAAGTGCATTTTTCCTAGTGCCTGTTTCTTTTAACTTTTTATATGTTGGTAGGTATCAGTAATAATCATTCAGGTTAATTTGATGCAAATATGAACAGGAAAACTCTCCAAACAGAATTAGTTTTACGAGACTTAGAAGAAGAAATACAACTTTAACCCTAAGTATATGTTTATACTTATGTATGTGGATAATTATTGTTATCACTAAATTTCTAAAATCATTCAATTCATTTTCATTAGAATATAGTAAATTTTTAAGAGATAAATAAATCTGAAAATGTAACTTTATTCAAGCAGAATAGCAGTTTCATGATATTTTAACATAATCTTAAGAATAAAAAATGTTTGCTATCCATTAGAGGAAAAGAGCTCATTTTTCAGAACTAGAGGTAACTAATATTTAACATTTCCATTAATTATAATGAACATAAACCAATACTTCTAACACAAAGAACTCTTAGCAATTTTCTTTTGAAAATGTTGTCACTTATTGATTCAAACACAGTTTGAATGGAAAAAAACCAAACTATTAATTAAAACCAAAAAGTAGAAAATGGAGAAAGTCGTCATATATGTGTTATATCGGATATGCGTAACTGGGAAACTTGGGCAAAATTATAATATTGAAAAATCTTTTCTTAGGTTTTTTTTTGCTTTTGATTTAGAAGGAATTCAGTTAAACATTTCGTTTTAATAGATAATTTTTTGATATTCTCATAAAAAAGAATTAACCATGTTTTTAACCAGTGTAAGATACGAAAAAATGCAAAGTCTAGAAAACCAAACCAAATATGTTTTTCAAATATATATATATACTCAAGAGCCAAAACGTTATGACCACCTGTCAAATACGAGTTGGCCCACCTTTGGCGCGCAACACAGCTTCAACCCGCTTTGGCATGGATGCACAAGTCCTTGGTAGATGACCGGAGACAGATTGTACCAGATGTTTAAGCAACGGTCACGCAAATCCGAGATATTGTGAATTGGTGGTCTTTGAACTCTGAGCTGCCGTCCCATGACATCCCAAATGTGTTATATCGGATTGAAATCCGGTGATTTAGGCGGCCAGGACATTAACTGGAATTTAGCCTCATGTTCCTCCAACACAATTTTAGCTTTGTGACACGGGGCGTTGTCCTGTTGTAATACAGAATAAAAATAATATATACACACGGGGCATTTTCCATTTCCATCTGGAAAAACAGAGGCCATGTAAGGGTGCAACTGGTCCGTAATGATGCTCAGATACCCATGGTCTGCTCTACCACAACCACGGGTCCCAGAGATGCTCAAGAGAACGTCCCCCAAAGCATAATACCGCCACCACCGGCCTGTGTATGACCTACTGTACATTGAGGGAGCAACTGTTCGCCTGGAAGACGGGGTATCCTGACACGGCCATCGGCGTGATGAACGACAAACCGTAATTCATCTGACCAGGCAACTCTCTCCCACTGATCCATGGACCAGTCGCGATGTTCCCGGGCCCAGCGCACGCGCAGTTGGTGAGGACGCTTGGTCTACAAAGGCACACGAGTGGGACGTTTGCTGCGTAGCCCCATGTTCAACAGTGTCCGCTGAACAGAGTGCTCCGATACTATTCTACTTGGCCCTGCATTGTATTGGGCTGTAAGATGAGCCACTGTCTGGCTCCGGTTTTGCTTCACCATGCGAGACAGTCTCCGACGACCTTTTTCTTTGATATCGTGTGGACGTCCAACACCATGTTGTCTACCGCTGGTTTCACCGTAATTCATCCACTTTGCATAAGTACTGACAACTGTAGATCGCGAACAACCCACGAGTCGTGCGGTATCGGAAATACTTGTTCCAAGCCTTCGAGCCATTACAATCTGCCCTCTATCAAAGTCGCTTAGATCAGCAGCCTTTCCCATCACACACAGAAGTGAAAGAATGATTCTTCAGACTCTCCAGCAGCAGTTAAATACCACTTCCACTTGATCATGTGCCTTCCACATCATCCAGGCGAGTTCATTGCAAAATGCATTGGTGGTCATAATGTTTTGGCTCTTGAGTGTTTGTATATATATATATCCGCATTTTCTTTTGTATCATGTTTTAGAACTAAAGAAACTTCAGATTTTATTGAAAAATCAGTACATTAACAAAAAAGCCAAAAAAAATTAAAATATAGAATCCTATATCAAAATGGAGAATATAATATAATGGAAATAAACCGACAATTTACTTAATTAGAATAATACAAGTAATATTAATTCAATACAAAGGTAAAACATTAATTAAAAATTACAACCTATTTGACTGCCAAGCAATCTTAGAATGCATTTCAAAAGCCAGGAGAAAAGAATTACAGTAATACAGAAATGGAGATAATGTCATTAGAATACTGTTCAATACTTTGCAGTCGAAAATTAGTGTTTAAATTAGTTTCATTGGTTCTACCATCACATCTTCACTAATTACATTATTGTTAAAGGTATAAACCAAGAAAATCAAAAAACCAAGTAGAAAAACAGAAATTCTTTATATCCAAAGAGAGAGAGCGCACCGCTGGATTTGCGAAAATCCTGCATTACTGGAAAATCTCTAATAACAATACAATTAAACTAAAAACACTAAAAATTATTACATAAATTTAAATACAATACACGAAAATAAAGTGGAAAATATTTGAAATAATTATAACTACAAAAAAATGTGTTTTTTTAATACTGATATCCTGCATAATTCCATAACAATGGAAAGTGTAAAATAATTCTATATCACTTGTCAGTTGGCATAAAAACGCCGGATTACATATATGTCATGTTTTAAAACAATCTTTTTCATACATCTTAAATATTAACCACTAAAGAAATAGTCATAAGCAAAAGTAATGAATTTTGCCTTTTCGTAAATAAAAAATAATTGGGTACATCGAGTAAAATGACAAAATATGCTCTAACAAATACGAGTATTTTATTAAGTTTTATTAAATTGCCTAAAGAAATTGTTCACTTATATTAAAGGACTTGCGTTTTCGGTAAGTTAACTTTTCTTCCTTTTAGCCTAATATTTTTCTTATTTCTCTTTTATCAGGTTTTTCAATTAAGTTCTTTATTTAAGGTGTTTAACAGTTTTAAATTAAATTGGATTAGTTTTCTAATGTATGCACTTAAAAGTAACAAGCTTTTTTGTCAGCTTACAAAGAGAGAAAAAATATATTTCATTAAAATTCTGTTGGTTTTTAAAAGTATAAAAAGACACTAAAGGAAGTTATGCATATGCTAATTTTTTTCAGAATATTTAATATGCAGCATACTAAAAACGCTTTATTCAACTCACATAAAATGGAACGTTAGTTTATTTATTTAAATCGTAGAATAAAATCAGAATTAAAATTGTTTTTCCAGTGAACCGTACATACAGTGGAAGCATTTGCCATCAATTTACATTGAGTTAAAACTTTAATTTGTGAGTTGCATATTGCACAAGTTTTTATTTAATAAAATTAGGTTTTTCTCTACGTTTTTTTTTTCTTAAAAATTATTAATGAACATCCCAAAGAACTTTTATGTATTATTTTATGATTTTTGATCGTAAGTATCCACATCGGGGCTTACCTTAAATATGTAGGTAAGAGATTAAAACCCCTATTTACATGCGTGTTCTTTCCTTTCTTTCTCAATGGGTCTTTGATAAATACGAGTGGTGTATTCCCGAGATTATCTAAAATATTTCCTTAATTTCGATTCCCCTCCTCGTCAACCAATACCTATTATTTCTTCATTTTACCACAAAATCATATATATATATATATATATATATATATATATATATATATAGCCTGTTAACAAAGTATGAATTTTGTAACTTTTCAAAACTAAAAAATTATCACGTAATAATGAATTTTCTCCAATACATTTATTAAAATAAGTTTTGTTAACAATTGCTTAATTTTAATCCAGATACCTCCATTCAAAATCAAACCCCTCCCTGATCTCAGCACACCAAGTACCTTGGTGTGATACCAGATTTTTAAAAAAAATCCCCTTCAACCAATTTTTTTTAAATTTCAAGTTTAATCCTCAATTGCTTGGTGTTCGAAAATGATAGGAAAAAACAAAAAAACTTATATCTGCACTCTTATCATTATACCCGTTTTAACTTACGCCTGTCCAATTCGGAGTTTTACAGCAAATACCCATATCAATAAACTAGATAGATCCCAAAATCACATCATTAGACTAATCTTTAATGTTAACAGGCATATGAGAAATTTTGATCCCTGTAATGCAATTAATTAGTGCAGAAGGGGGGGGTTCTCGAATTATGTCAGAACCACCGAACAAATAAATTCATTTAAATTTTTTGAGAACATCTCAAATATCAAAAGTAAATCATTGCAAGATATTCCAAATTATAATCCTGATCCAAAAATTAAAGTCCAAGAAATATCCTTCTTAATTCTAATTTTAAGTTCTTCCTCTAAACCATTGACATGATATGCTGCTACATCATTAGCTGGAAGCATAAGTTCGAGCATACCTTTTCTCGCCTAGCCACCCCAATGGCGTACTACTAAACTTAATTTTCTCTGATTACACTTCTTTAAACAAAATGAATTTTTTTCACCTACCTTTTTTCCCTTTTAAATTGTAATGTAAGTTTTCTCCATTAATTTCATAAAATATGCAATTCTGAGCAAGGTTAAGCGGAAGAAATATTAAAAAATCCACCAGATTCAGATATTAAAAGTTGCACATCTTATGAGTTTCGGGAAATTCATCAACCATATAACTGCTTATTTTTACTTATGTTTCAGCATACTACGTAATAACATACTTTTTTCAGCATACCTTAAAAATTCCCTTAAATATGAATTCATATTCAGATAAAAAATTTTGCTCGAATACATTTAAGAGATACAGTCCATTAAATAATAATGCATATTTATTCAAAGTAATTTGATTACCTTTATTTTTGTGTATATGGACTAGTAGAGAAAAGTTACATAGAAAATTCTGTTTAGATTTTTGCAGTGGTTTATTTTTGATTATTTCACGATAAAATGTTTCTTACATATCTGTCAAAGAAATACCTAAAATTTGACTTTTGGAATTATAAGATATGCCTTAAATGAAAAAACGATATTTTTTTATTTTATTCAAAATCCCTTGTGAGAATATAAAATCAAAAAATGAATATTCACATGGCTGTAAATTTTGCATTGATACTTAAACTTTTTCAATTGTATTCATAAAATAAGAGATAAATACAACATATTTCATACGAAAAATTGAAACATTTGTAATAATTAATGAAAATTTTAACTTCTAGATCAAGAATATAACTAAATAATGTTTAAATTATATTATTCGGTTTCATCGAAATTAAAATAGAATTCACTCTAATTTTAAATGCGAAAATATGCATATCCAGGGGTCATCGAAAAGTATTTGCAATCTATAATAATAATTGGATCATAAATTACTTTAGCAAAATTAAAAATTATTAGATTTTATCTTTATGGTTTCTTGATACTTCACTTATTGATACATTTTAAATAAAGTACATATGAAGATCAAAAACATATATATTGTATATATTTGTTCTCAAGACTTTTAATAAAAAGTACATTGCTTTATTGTACACCCACATACGGCCAATATATATTACATAAAATACATTACGAAAATTAAAGTTTCTAAAATTGTCTTTAAAATATATCTCATTTAAGCTCCAAATTCAAAACTAGCGAATCTTAGACAAAAACTCTGTGATCAAAAAAAAAAAAAAAAAAAAAAAAAAAAAATGAATTCATAGCTTGAAAGATATATAAAAGACATTTTTTTTTTCTTGTAAAATTTAAAAAGAGATGTTTTAAAATTTTAAGAAGAGAGGACTAAAAAAATTAAATTCCCGAAGACAAATGTGTTTACTAAATGATTTTCATTATCTTTTATCTTTACTTTGTGCATCCAAAATTATTCAAATTAGTCTATTGTTGGGTCAGGTTGTACAGCGCTTGCTTACTTACGTGTGTTAATGGGCTTAGTATTTTTCAATGGCTTTTCGTTTGGTTATATTTAATTATTTGAAAAATGTTTTTTAACTGGAATTCTCTTTATGCTTGAAAGTCAATTATTTACTAAGCAATAAAATTATACGATGCAATTTATTTTTATTACTTTAAAAAACTATTTTTTATCATAAAATTAAATTGCTTTTACTGTACTTATTATAACAAGAATCTTACATATCTGATTATTTAAGTATTCTGGTTTTGATCATTTAAAGCGTTTAAGCGTTTTGCAATTGAATAAGTACTAGGCCTTTTTTTTTTTTCGGAAAAACTGCGCTACAGATTTCACATTATTTTCTTTCTCAGTAAGAAATTCAATTTAAATACTCATTTGTCAATTTTTTAAAAAAAATTTTACGCTTAAATATAAGTAGCTTTAAATTTAAATATGTACGATTGAAAATGCGAAAACTTAACTTTAAAAACCTCGAATATTTTTTCAAACCGTTCTGGGTTTGATACAAATGCATATAAAAGATCCTCATTATTAAAAAATAGTTTTAGAATTTTGAATCTCTGTCTTCTCAAATGAAATATTTTCGATATTAACTAATAAATAGCAAAGTATGAAAGAGTAAATTGACTTCTTATTAAAGAAAAAAGTTATTGAAGTATTAGAGCAAGATCTATTAAATTATTTTTTAATTTTGCATATTTTGCTGTTTTGAAAATATTTATACTTTCATAAATAATAAGAACTTACCATCAAAAATTTGAATGACAAAGAATTTTGTCACACACAATAATTCTAAAATAAACTAATCTTATTCCGATCAATATTTTATGACTTTAGTTTTTGTGTTATTATATTCTATTTTAATATTGTTTTAAAGCTTGAATATATATGAAATGTGAACAAATACTTCAGAGAAATTTTATAATATAAAATAATATTTATCATACTCTTTATCTAATTTTAAAATAAATATTAAACTTGACATTTTTTCATAGGGTTTTTACTTTGTCTTATGTTAAAAAATGAGAACCGAATAAAAAAAAACATACTTTTCTGACAGAAAAAAAGTGCCGATATTAATTTCAAAATTTAACATAAAAAAAACTTTGTAGTACTTTTTTGAACATAAATGTACTTCATTCTTTTCATTTCATATTTTATAAAAGGGAAATTGAGACTTCGTAAGTTAAGAAAAATTACATATTTACTGAATATCTCTACATTTTAAAATGGCTTTGTGATACATAAACACGTGTGAAAGAAAAATGTATAGTTGTGGTAAAATTTGATTTTTTTTTTTCTTCTTTTTTTGGAAAAAAATGTTCCAAATTTTGAACATTTTCCTGAGCATTGGAGAAGACGACCTTGAAAGACTAGATATACAGGGTGTTTCGAAACTCATGGGCAGAAATTTAAGGGGTGTAGAAAACATGTTAAGCAAGCAATATTTACCATACAACGCATATGCGGAGAGCAAGCGGTGAACCGCTTGAAACGTTTCTGTCAAAAAAAGAGCAAAGCACCAAACGGATAGAGGAGGGAGGAACTAAATAAATATATAGGCATCATTTGTTACAGAATTGCAAAAACTGCTCAAAAGAGTGACCGTCTGTGTTAATGCAGGCATTACACATGCGTTGTAGCAAGCGGCGCACTTTTTCTAACACACCCGGCATTTCTCGGACGAAGCCGGCAGCAACAGAAATCCAGAAAAATGGTCCTCGTCGGAGTCGATGGGGTTTTCGTAGACGAGACTCTTCAAATGGCCCCACAGAAAAAAATCCACACCGGAGAGATAGGATTAGCGTGCAGGCCAAGACGTGGGCGCGCCCCAACCAATACACTCCCTGGAAATTTAGCGTCTGATGCTCTCCGCACACCCAAGCTGAAATGGGGTGATGCTCCGTCTCGCTAGAACCACTTGCGAGTGAAGTAACTCTGGCAATACCTCTTGTAAAAATGTGAGGTATGTTTCCGCCGTCCAAAAGGATTGGCAAAAATTTTGGACCGATCAAATGATCATCCACAATTCCAGCCCAAACATTTTCGCTGAAACGCTTTTGATACGTATGAATAGTGTGTGTCGTACGGATTGTTAAATCCCATAAATGAAAGTTGTGCATATTCGAAATGCCTTCACGAATAATGGTGCATTCAGCAGTGAACAACACATGTGCACTAAAATATGGCTGCGCTGATAGTTGCTGCAAAAAATAACATGCATACTTTTGGCCCATAATCTGCAGCTATCAAGGTTTGCACTTCTGTGCATATTAGGACTGTAATTCATCGTCCCGTAGAACTCATCAAGCAATCGTGTAGGACGCATCTACAGCACAGAAACCCTCAAGCGTGCTAATATCCGGTCGTTCTCCCACTTTTTGCAGGACATTCTCTTCATCTCGCCGTGTCCGCACACTCATGCCAAGCCCTGTATCATGCATGTAGGTGACAAAGGATCCCGTTTCACACAGGCATCGAACATTTTTCGGTCTGGCATGCGTCTTCTTGAGAAACACTGCTTGTACAGTCTTTTGGCTTCCAAAGTATTCCCACATTCGCAAGATCATACATAAAATACATGTCCGTCTTTTCCTGATTACTGTAAGTCGGCATGCCTCCTAAAATCCAGGGTAGAAACGATGATATGTAAGAATACTCGAGCTTTATGCTTTCCATTACAGCGCCGTCTAGCGGTTCTCCGCTTGCATTCTTTGGTGAAAATTGCTTGTTTAGATATTTTCTATCACTCCTTAAATTTTCGCCCATGAGTTTTGAAACACCCTGTAATCTTCACTGACTAGGCTAAGTGTTAGTTGAAAGAAGTTTCGATGGAATTAGGACATTATGCCCTTTTTTTTAATTATTAAGATCGGAAATTCTTAACTGAGATACATATTGATTTAAAGCCTTATCAAAAAAAATTTCAAAAATTTTCATCGAATTTATATAAAGTTTTAATTGCGTTGCTCCTTTAAAATGATTTTCATCGATTATATGTGAAAAATTGATTCTTTAAATTCTACTTTATGACCATTATTTAAGAAACTGATTTCTCTGTAAACTTATTTTATGCATCCTAATCCTAATCGAACAGATTTGTTTTTCCGTTTGTGGTTCAAGGGAAAAAATGTAAATATTTTCATCTAATGTTGTAAATATTTCATAAATATATGGAAAATTTGTAGTTCAATATTGCCCTCTCTCAGTTTTTTGAAAAGTATTTGATATAAAAATCAAGAAATTTCGGAAAATCTTTAAAAGATTTCTAGTCAAAAAAATTTACGCTGTGTAGTTTTTGGAATAAAACAAACGAATTAGAAATTCGTTACTTTTTTAGTTTGTTGTTTCCCTTTGATATACGAAAAAGAAAAACATGATAGTCTTATCCTCATTTTCCTGCATTTTTCATTGTTGAATCATTTCAAGGGGAAAAAATGTTCCGCATATTTTTACTTGCAGAATGTAATGTTTAACAATCTGAGATAACGTTCATACATTTTAAAATGTTACTTAGTTTTTTATTGAGGCTTAAGAGCTATAAATCATTTTAGATCTTAAGCGATATTTGATCGAATCACAAAAAGTACAAAAATATTTCAAGTAACTTTTTTTCACTATTTTACTTTCATGAGATATATTATATCTTATCCTAAAAAAAAGATTCATTTCTACTTAGATCTTTCTTAGCATTTAAAAAAATGATTGACTAATATATCAGACCCCAAGAGGGCTCTTTTTTATGTGAAATGTTTATTTTAAACCATTTAGTAAAAAGCTGAAACGTAGAATACAGGAAATATTACTTCATTTTAAGGTGAATCCATAATATAAAATACATATTTAAAATTCATCACAAGCAAATCAGTTACTTTGTGAAGTTCACTCTCATATTTAGTAGCTGCATTGTATGGGTTTTTCTTTCTATATTTTTTCCATCTAACTCACATTCATTTCCGAAGTTCATGCTTATGTACAAAGAGCTGTGGATCGAATATTCTGTTTTACTCTCACAAATGCTCTTGGAAGCACTTGAGAAAACATTGAATTTTTAACTATCTTTCTTCGTACAAAAAGGGCTGTCGCCAATCACCTTTCGAGCTGTTTAATTTTTAAAGTGAAATTTATAGCTGTTAATTGAATTTAAATACAAAATTTTAGCCTTAAAATGATTCCAAGTTTCTCAAATTATTTATATACAATTAGCTTAAAGATACCTTTCCTGTTACGTTAATTATTATTGTATTTGTCTCGACCTGAAGCTTATTGCTATTTAAACTTTTAAGCGGGAAATATTAGTTTTATCTAATCCAGTTAAAAAAAATTGGGTACTTTTAAATTTCGCTGGCGCAGGCGATAAAGTCGCCAAAAATGATACAACCAACGCCAAAAGGCATTGGTTGTATTCAATGTAATTCAATGGCGCATAAACAATTTTACTGTGAGCTATCGCTAAAAAAGTCTGCTTGACGAGATTTGCGCCGGCGAAATGGAAAAGTACCTAGAAATGTTTTAGTTTTTAGATCTTGAACTATGTTTCAGCTATTCGCAGTCAATATTTCAATCGAAAATTGCATCAGAAGATATTCACGCGAAACTTGCCGCGCGAATAGTTTTCAACTCGAAATAGTTAAAAAATTTTAATTTAGCTTTATGAAGCTCTAAAATATGTTTTGTGTTAAAATCCCTCAGATTAATCAAATCATTTTCTTTTTCAAAAAATTAAATTAATTTCCATTCTTGTTATTTATTAATATCTTTAAAAAAAATAACAAAAAACATATTTATTACTTTTAAATCTTGGCCTCATGGAGGAAAGTCAGATTTAAGTTAAAATATAAAAAAATATTATTATTGTATCAACCACATTATTTTTAATTGTATAACTTTTCACACGCAGCAGCACAAGTGGTGTAATCATAAAGGAATGTGATTTTTGTAAGGTTTTTATATAGTTAGAATCTATTCTATTTTAAAATTGCGATGAAATAACGCCATTGCCCACCGTTCCATTCATCGCCATTGGCATGCGGTTATAATATATCATGTTTTATAGCAGATTTTCCTAAGCTTACGGTAAAATAGCTGCTAATCCTCTACTCTCGACATCCGCTGTCATTCGAATAATATTTTAATTTAATCAGATATTAACAGTGATTTGCTAAATTCAGAAATGGGCATACAGGAAAACACTTCTAATACTAAATCTATTTTGAATACATAATGGGATTTAATAAACCCGTTTCTTGTACTTTAAAACCATGGGTAAAGAGCTTAAAAAAATCAAATCTGGATGTTTTCAAATAACTTTTGTGTATAATTAAGAATCATCAACCATAAATACCAAAAGTTAGTAAGGCATAAATGTCAGACAAGTGTTATGTTACTATATGAAATATACAAGTATCATCTTGTATTCATAATTCATATTTACAAACATTAAATAATTTCATTGCTTTGCTGAAAGAGTAAGAAGGAGAGAATGTGGATTAATGGCCCGGGAGCCAAATACGGCTGTGCTGCACCAAACATCTGTTGTAAAGCTCCTGAGTTTTGTTTTGCTTTTTAACCAAATAAAAATTAGATAAAAATGACATATTTTAAAAGAAAAACATTAAAGTATTGTAAATGGGATAAAATCCTAAATTTGACTTAAGAATTCTTCTTTACATTTCTAATATAATTATCCAAGTTTTTTTATTTTTCACAAAATAATAAATTTGATTGTGCCATTTTCTTGACATATCATACTTGTTTAACTATTATCTTAACTATCTTGTATCACTCTATTGGACATACTCATAATCCTTAAAAATAGGTCCTACTAGTACTTTTAAGTACTAAGTACTTTACCAGCAAACCATCTAGAAAAGCTATACAGAATTTTTTTAAACATCAGAATTTTGAAATCCGAGTTTTAAATGATAATTGAATAAATTTGGTGAATGAATTTACACATATTTCTATTAAGATGAACTATATGTAACAGAAACATCGTCCTATTTACTTCAGTTTTTTTTTTCCCTCGCTAGCAATCCGACACTGAGGTCCCCATTTTTAATATTAGATTCTCTTTAAGTACGTTGGGCTAAAATTAGCAATTTCGTGATCGATATGGCAATCTTTCGCGAATTTGACGAAGGGCGCGGACACTTCTACAAATTGAAGTACGCATTTTTGAACGGCAGCAACAGACAGACGTACACACACATATTCTGTCTCACACGAATCTCTCCCGGAAAGATTCTTATTCTAATTACTGAATAGCAATTTGGCACTCAGAGTGTCGAATCATAGTTCCTCAGATTATCAGTTAAGAAGTGGAGGATTGCGTTTAATATAACCAAATATCTCTACACCACCATATCCCGTCTCTGTTGGAAAATATTATCTTCCCGCTTCAATGAAAAGTACGCGAGTTTTAACATGTTTGGATATTTCACAGCAAATAACTAAATCCTAGATCTTCTAAAGTAATATTTGGTTAGACAATTGTCTCTTTATTTATCTGTGTCTTAATTCCTTGTTCATTACCACTTTCCCCTAAATTAATTATCATTATACGATAGCAGAATCTTAAAATGATAAAAATGCTAATTTTTAATTCTTAGACATAGCACACACACATTGAGAAAGGTAGCATTTCACTAGCATAGTGGTTGTTGGGATCAGTAATGGACTACTTTAATTG
>BMAW01007668.1:0-69448 GCA_019974015.1 Nephila pilipes | reverse complement strand
ATCCTCTTTGTTTAATAAAAAGCTTTCAACAATGATTGAAATTGGCCAGAGAAAGATATACTCTGTTTGTAGAAATTGCAACACCATGAAAGAATCAAAGAATCCAAATGAAATTTAATGCAAACGACTTGTACTGATACAAATAAATGATGATTCAAAACAGACAGAAACAAATTCAAGCTCGAAATCAGGTTTGGCAGCCACCATGCGTTGCAATAAGTGCTGCTATACGATCGTGGCATGAGTCAAATAGATGCTGAATATCTGCTTGAGAGAAGAGAATTCCATATCTATGCGCAACCAAAGTTCGTCTTTGGAAACTGCAGGATCGCGGATCACGGCGGAACGCCGACCAACCATATCCACACGTGCTCAATGGCGCACATATCCGGTGAAGGTATGTTAAGGAAGAAGTTGCCATGCGTTGGTGAACAGGAAGTCTCGAACAGTCCGCGCAACACTGTGGGCGTGTATCCTGCTGAAAGATAGCTCAGTGCTGAAGGAAAGGACATTCGGGCTGTAGTACCCTTCACGGACGTACCTGTTCCAATTGGAGATTACCCTCAATTGTATCAAATTGATCGTCCATGCATATCGAAATCGCACCCACCTAACCCTGCAGCTCACTATGTCGTTCAATAATTACATCAGGAAGGAAGGCAGCGTTGACGCATCAACGTCAACACGAACACGGCCCTCGGGTCAAATTGAGCGTGATTCATCTGAAAGATAACTTGGTGCCAATCAGCTCGCCTGTCTCTGTGTCAGAGCCCACTGCCGACGCAGCCGTCGATGATTCGCCGTGAGGGTACTATAAAGGCACCCTTGCACGCAATCCACGGCGCAGCAGAGCGACGACAATTGACGAAGCCGACAATTGTCACCTGTAGCAGTTAGACCAAGCATCTGCTGCCACTGGAGGAAGTCTGTGCGATCATTCCCGCCATGCGGAGCAGGTGTGTAAATCGATCACTCGCGCTCGACGTCACCTCTTCGTCAGTGCCTGTTTTTTGAGTTGTTCAGTTCCAAGTTGTCCACTGCTTCCAAACTCGCATCACTGTGGAACTGTTCCGCTAGATAGGCTAGAGTATTGCGCTGATAGGAAAATCCTCCTTCGAAGGCCGATTATTCCTCCCTCGTTCAAACTCCGTAAAGTGCTTGAATTTCTTATTCTTCCGTCGGGAGCATACTCAGGTCTCACCTAAACGTTTCACTAACAAATAATCATAGACTTTTCCGTCTCATACATTTTATTTATACGCTTTTCAGCATCAATTCAGAGAGGCAGCTGCGCTGCGCACGCGTGATGGCTCAATGAAACAATTAATTTGCATATCCTATAATATTTGCTGTGAATTTTACTTTGATTCGAAGGTATTCCTTCATGGTGTTACATTTTCACCAAAACAGTAGCTTTATATTAATTAGCTATCAAATGATGCCTTTACTTCTGCATCGTTCGCAAGTCTTGGGAATGCTAAGGAGGATACTGGATAACGAAATAATCATTTGAATATTTCAATATTTTCAAGCCTTTTCATTTTCTTCGTTAATAGTAACTAAAACAAAGAAAAACAATGATGTTAATGATTTAACATCAATTTTATACCAATAATAATATACGTTTTGTGATCCTACTAATAAAAAACCAACCACTCCAATTATTCTATATTTTAACTTTTTGTAATATTTCTCTTAGGCTAGATAGTTATTCCTTTTTGTCTATAAAAACGTTTATAGCTAATTAATTTGTAACTTTATAGTTAGTTTTAGTGTTTCAGTTCTTATAATGCGATTATCCGAGTTTAGTGAAGTAAAATGATAAACTCTGTTCCGATACTTCGTCTCGGATACAGGGAAACACCCAATAAACGAGCTTTGCTGACAGGCCGAGAACTAAGGAAAAACAATCTCAGCACTCCAAAAAATTTTAGTAGAATCTCCTACGGAGTAATGAATGAAACTATAAATACTTAATAATTATAGAAGGTTTTACTTATGTCGAGAGATTTTCAGTAGTTCAAAATTTAAACTAAAGATCAGATGGCTATCAGAAAATGAAAGGAAAGAAGTTTCTAATAAAATAAAATTTTGAATGCACGATGCTTTGAAGGTTATAGTGAACAGTTTATATTTCACGCCAACAACACATACATCTTCTTTTATATACTAACAAGCAGACCAAGTTTGTACGGCCAGCTCAATACACTGTTCCTGTACACCTGAACGGTCAAATTATCTTAAAAATAGTAAGAGCCCGACCTCTGGCATTATATAGCAAACAAGGACATATATATGCATGTAATGGCTGACACCTTAAATATTAATGAGATGTTAAGTGAGTGATGGTACAATTACCTCTCAAAGTTTGCATTCAATGTATTTTAAAATGGAATGATGTGAAACTTAACAATTCAATCTTCAATAATGCCTTTAATTGCGTCACTATTTCTTAACTTTCAACACAAGAAGGTGTTTGATTATTTTTTTTATAAATCACATTTAATTGCTTCACAGGGTTACTTATCAACAGGCCAGTCATTTTCAATTTTAGATCATATGACAGAAGGACACCTGATCTGGTATTCAATATCTTTTAATACCTAGTAAATAATAAGTACTGTAAAAACTTCAAGTTGTCTACCATGAAATAAATGCAATCGTTTGGAATTCATTGAACATTATAATATTGAGCATAGATGCCTGAAAGTTGTCGGTAACCAGCTTCCTGTTTTCCACTAATTTGGGTTGGCTTAAGCACCTTCTGGTCCCAAACTACGTGTACTTACGATCCTAATGGATCACACGTATTACCATCCTCCTTCTTGTACGCATGTATCAAGCAGCATAATTTGTCTCTCATTAAAAATTTTTTTCTCTACAGAAGCTGGACAACCTGCGTTATCGAAACGAGTTAGATTTGATTTATATCACTCCTTTTAATATTATGTTACTAGGTTCTGTGTTGAATTTCAAAAACAGTTTTTGATATGAAAATTTCAATAATATCAAGTGATAATTCCGGCAAGCTGATAATATCAGCTATTAAAAAACAACAAAATAACTTGCATTTAAAATATTTTAAAATCGTTGTTTATACTGGATGATCTATTTTCAATGACATGCAGTAATTTTAATAGAGTAGTAGGAACACACACAAATAAGATTTATTACAGTGGCGAATATATATAAAATTATTTCTGTGTGCATTCAGAAAAGTAAAATATCTTTTTTAGTATATTTTTATTCAAGTGAACATTTTAAGCATCGATTTCGAGAGACTTCGTCTTCTTATTTATTTCTCTAAACAGTTCGTTTGGTTTTGGAATGCCCTGTCAGTATGATTTCTGGCATGTTGTCATAAAAGCATCTTTTTTATCTTTGGAACGTTTTAAGATTAATATACCTTTGAGATAAACAGATTTTAATACAGGGTGCATGTCACGAAGTCTTATACTGAGTGAGCATTTTCGAAACACGGTAAAATTATTATTTTTTTAATCTTTATTCTTAGGTTTAATTTTCTTTAAGGTGTTTTTCACTCGGAGAAAATCACTTTGAGAGGAAACTTTACTTTTATCTATTTGGTCACAAGTCCCAACTTATCACAGATAGATTATACCACTACTACAAATGTTGTAAGCAAAATCAATAATATATCTAAGTTTGACCAATGTGGTAGATTTTACTCAATTTACTACAACTATTGCAGCTGGCGGAAGAAAACATTTTATCCGGATGAGGTGAAACTGTCATATATTTCACTTTCTCAAGAAGATAAACCTAGTAAAAGAACGGGACAACTTTATGACAACATCGATAAAAACACACTTGTGCAATTACGGTTTTAAATTGATCCCAAATAATAGTCGTCAGCAAAATTACACAACGATTTGGTTTTTTTGCCTCGATTACACGTTAAACGTGCCGGATGAGAAAACACTTTACAATTTACAGAAATGCTGTGGTGGCGTAATGAGGAAAGACTGTAGAGATAAACGAAGTTGTCACGGTGCTTGTTTTGTACCATGCAGAAATATCTGTAACATTGCAACAATTGTCAAAACCAACCACAAGAATGGGAGAAGCTGTATCATAATTACATCATATGCATGCAACAATCCAGAAAGCTGAGAGACACCATGCCCCAGTCTTTTCTTTTGTATGTACGTTGTAAAACTAATGTTCTTCAGGGGGGGTATTTGTTAATTAGTATTTTGGTGTGGGGTAAACTGTATTGTCAAAGAAGTTGATGATTTGCAAGATTATAATAATTTTAAAAATAAAATATTAAAGTTTATAAGTCAACACTACTGAAGAACATAAAATCATTATGCCTATAGGAAGAATTGCTTTATGCCAGAGGCTGATAACTCTTTAAAATTGTTTCTTCTAAGCAATTTCATTTATAATTCATATTAAAAAATAAATCATTTTGTATGATGGCTAAAATACTTTTGAATCATAATGATAATTTCTTATTAATTTTAAACTCTAAAAAAAATATTTGGTTTTGGAAATAAAACATTTCTATTGAGACTATTGAAAAAGCAAATATTAAGTTACACTATTTCTATTATTTGATTTCTGATATAATTATTATAAATATTATGCAATTTATAGATCTTTATGATCAAGAACATAGAGTAAGTTGATTGACTTCGTGAAAAATTTTAAAAAGTGAAAATAACAATTTGTACATGCAAAATGGCGGTTTAAAATAGAGCGTTTGAAATTTACAAAACTTTCTTACATACGAGTAAAATAACGATATAATTTATTACTCAGTTTTGGTGCAGAAACCTATATAAACACACACACACATTGCGATATTATAATCTAAATCTGTTCATGTGCTATCTAAAACCAAAACTAAAGACCTAAAAATCTTGCATTTGGCATAAATTTTAATTATTGTTTGATTTATATGTGTTCATTACTATCACAAAGATATCAAAATGTGGTTATACTTTATCAGTTTGAATAATTTCAAAAATATATGAACAAATTTCTACCATTAGATTAATGGCTAGACATTTGAGTACTACGATTTTTAGATCTTAATCTATTGTCACTGTATTCAAAGTACATTTACAATATATTCATTATTAATAACCTAAAATCCTTTACACTAGTCAACGCTAAACAATCAATAAATTTCTGTTTGATATAATCAAGATTTATAAAACTCAATGAGTCATCTTTATTCTTCAAGTTTCCTTTTAACACATCATTCAGTACTGATTTCTTGCGTGGAATATGAATCATTTGGTTTATTAAAGTTGCTCTAGAAACAACACAGGGAGGCTATATTGGCAACGAACTCGTTATTTTGAACGATCTAGTGACAGGAATGACACAGACTGGCACTGCCTCTCTAACTTCCATACCAAGCAAACAGGAGGACTTTGGGCACCATGCATTGGGCCTGACCGACAGACAGGCACCGACGTGCATTCTCTCCTTCTACACGGCTGGTATTTACTGTTATCAGATCTCGAACCTGGACTCAACGAAAAGGACTGATCAAGCCATGAACTACCATCTAGACTACCAAGGTCACCAATAGAATTTATGAATAAACATTAAACACTGAAATCAATCTTAAGTTCTGTCAGAAATTCTCTAAAAAAAATTACTGGAACATTCAATAAGGTATATTCTCTAAGATATATATATATATCTTGCATTTGATACAAGAAATTTGACTTTTGACTGGAGACATGAGGAGCATATTTACTTTCAGGATAAGGGTTTGATAGACGTTTTCTAGGATTGTATTGATGTTGGTAGTGACACATATTTGTACATTTATTGTAAGTATTTATATAAAAGTAGATGCTTTTTATACATTTTTTCCGCATTTTGAAAAACTTTCAAGCCAATTTTCATTTAAAACCTTTCGAATGTATACAAAAAGTTTATCTTAATTGACTACTTAGTGTATTTTGTCTTAATTGCATTTTTATTCGACCAACCTTAACTTTGAATGTTGAAAGTTCAGAGTTTATTCAATGTATTCCATTGTAGAGATATCCGACACCTATCTTTTGCATGACGCATTATCACAATAAATGAATGAGAAATATCGATTCAGTATGTCATAAAAGCTACTTGTATTTTTTAATAATGCTTTACTGTTTAAATAATTTTGTCTAGATTAAAATATTTCCAGTGTTTTGATTAATCACCTCATACCTTATGGTTATTTTACAAAATGCTTTAAATTTCGGCGATGGATGCCTTGTTATGTACCGGATTATCTTTTGAACCTAAAAGGAAGTGCTTTTTTAAAATGTATTATCTTAAGAAACGTGTATAGTATTTCAATATTTTTCTTTAAATTTTCAATGTTTTACCTATTATTCTCTTTAAAAGTTTTTTTTTTGTTGTTTTCTCTAAAAAGGATTCATAATCCCTAATAATTCTTTCTTCATTCATATAGTTTCAGTTTTTTGTCAATATTTTTATCCATACATTTTCTTCTGAAGAATACATACACCTCCTTTAACTTAATATTCTTATTTTTTTAAGCCTTTTGGAGAGTATCTCAATGTGAACAAATCATCAGTTCTATCAAATTCGAACTTTCGCTTCATATTTAGGCATAAGTTTTTTGAGAATGCAGTGGGGAAGGAAAAGTGGAGGAAAAAGAAAATAATTCAGGAATTCATGAAGTAGGAAAAAAAAAAATTTCTCACGCTGAATGAATGTTTATATTTTGCTTTTCTGCAATTTCATTTTGATGTTCTTATCCTTTACTAAAATATACGATGGGTGTATAAAATGCTATTTGGAAACAATGCATTGTCCCCATTGTTAATTTAATTAGTAAGTAATGGAAAAAAATTCAAAGAGTTATTATATTCACTTCGATCAATTGCAAATTCTATTAGTGAATGAAATTCCACATTTTAATCTATTGTCACGTAAGTACTGCTATTTTTTGAACTTTCGATGTCAATTTCAGGTTAGTTTTACACAGGAAATAGTGCTGCAACTGTGTACCATTTTTTTAAATAAAAGGTTACAGAAATTCTACATGCTAAACTATTTCCACTTAATGAATAATTAACGAATGTCTATTACCATATTCGAAAACTCAGGTTTTGGTCTCTGGTTAGGGTTTTAATCACATCAAAATGGCAGTTGAGTCCCAAAACACAAAACTCTCTGCCAACATAGTTCATCCTGAACTGAGACACTCCACTCTTCTAATAAGTTTGTGAAAAGAACATGCCACAATAAATTGACATGTAATGACTTCTTAATGATATGGTGAAGTGTAGAGAACATCCATGTTATTTTTTGTCTCCTAGATGTTGAGCAGACTGAACTGAAGACACAACAGATATACGAAGACGTGGTTTATTAAAAAAACTGAGATTAGCTGCTCTTGGCATAGAACTCTCTCAAAATGAGAATGTTTGGAAAAACATTAGATATTCACCGATTTTACTATTAAAGGTTAGAATATCATAGTTGGATTAAAATTATGAAGAAAGAAGTAAGCAAAACTTAAACTTTCTATGTTTCAGATGGCAGGAATAGCTTGAGTTTTCATACTTAGTTAGCGGACTCACAAGCCCGGCAGTTTTCCTCGTGTAGAGGTTTCAGACTTCATGGCACAAAGATGGAATAGTCAGGGCAGATGCTCGTTAAATCGAGGCTCAAAGACTTTGTTTGCGTTGTGTGGAAGTTGGGAAGTCGAGATTCTCAGGTGTTACCCTCATGTAACTTAACCGACGCTGAAAATTACAAAATTCATCGTTAATAATTACGTGTAGCTCCTAATGCGACATTAATAAGACCAAAGCAAACTAGTTCAATGATATGCTGGCTTTCAAACCAGGAACTCTCTGGACCTTTAGACGAATATTTTACCTCAGCGTTATGGTTGATTACAAAACGAGACGATATATCCTCACTGAATTTAAACAAAAGCGTAGAATGTAAAAATCCATTTCAGTTCCTCAATAACCTAAATTCCATAGAGGGTACTCGAATTGGGTACAGTGTTACATTCCTCTAAAATACCATTTTTCTAAAATTGATATCATTTACTAGCTTCCTTAAACTTTCAAAATATTTTTTAAAGCATTTTTATATGTGTACAAATTCGTATGAATTATGCATTTTATTATTGTAAAACCTTATTCTCAAACTTTGATGGATGAATTTGTGTTCTGTGTTCGTCTTATTTACATTAAGATTTAACGTAATCAAATATTTAAATTCTTACCATTGGTTTATTTTAAAATTTACAATTCTGGATAAGGCTCCTAAATTTTAAAACAACATAACCAGTAAAGAGTTTAGTTCATTTTTGTGTTAGGTAATATCTAAAATTGAAAAAATTCCATTTAACAGACATGAAAACTTAGTAATCTCCGAATAAACAATTCATTTTGATAAGTACATGCCACCATACACACAAATATGGCTAAAATTAGCAATTCTATTTTCCTATTTATATGGGGATATTTGTTTACTGATTTTAATTATTTCACAAATATTTTGGACTTTTTTGAGTAGTAGAATAAGTCTAGTTGCTTTAATTTAACCTGTTTCGAATAAAATTAAAAAATTTAATTTAAGAAATCAATCGTTTTAAAAAAGCATTAAAAGTGGTAACATTTCGCGAAGTACTCCACTTAAGGAAAACTTTATACTAAATAATTTTACTTTTAAAATGTCATCCACGAACTTATTTATAAATTATATCGTTTAATTTTAAAGTATGCACCAAAGTATTAAAAACTTTTGAGAAATAGATTAACAATTTATATGTTAAAATTAAACACGACATGAAAAGTATATTAAATGATCTAAGATTATTATTAGAAAAGTAATACAAAATTCTTACCTATTCATTAAATAACAGTAAATGAGATTTTCAACAGAAATTATCAACGTTTTATTGAAGTAATATACAAATCTTACAGTCCACTAAATGTTTTTTTTCGTTTAAAGATACTGGATAAAAATTGCAAAAATATAACAAAATAAGCGTTTCCACAGATATATCAATTTGCGTCAGAATAATAAAGTTTAATTTGGTGAATTTTTATAGCGGTTTATTTTCCAAACTTCAATTCCGAGAGAAACACGATTTTTTATTTCCACAAAAAAAATTCGTTCTGTAATAAACTTACTTTTTACACAATAATAAACGTTCATTACATCTGAGGCATTTCACGCATCGCGCTATTTCAAAAGTACACCATTAAGATTAAAAATTTCTATAAACACGTTGCATCCTATAACAAGAGTTTCCGTAATTAAGTATTTCTAGTTCTATGATATATATTTTTTCTCATCTTTATTACTAAATTTAATTTCTTCATTAGTGCTTTTCACAAAATATCACATGTTATATATTTGTTGTGTATGTACAATGTAACTTACTTAAATGAATTATTTGAATATAATTTCTGAAACAGCACACATACTCAAGCTACAAAACTGGCTCTTTTCAGTTCTTCTGAAAATGGTTGAAGATGTAGATCTATCTTTTCGATTAAATCCTTCTAATATTCCACACACCAGGAAGGGCTTTTCACCAGTGTGAGTGCGATGATGAGCATCACAGATTATCTTTTCAATTAAGTGCTTTTCCACAACAGTTGAATAACTTTTCATCAGTGTGAGAGTGCGAAGATGTCTACTAGGTCACCTTTCAAAGCAAATCCTCTCCACACAAGTCACATAAAAGGTCCTGTGTGTGTCCGAATGACTCAAAATAATCTCTGCGGTTAAATTCTTTCGGACTGAATCACATTTGTAAGTTCACCTTGGTATGCAAACGACGATGATCTGCATCAAGACCACTTTGATAAGGAATAGCTTCTGTTACACAAGTCACATTTAAATGGCCTTTGGAATACACGTAACAACATCTCTATCGCTGGTGGATACTTGTTTCCTTTTCTCGAAAGTAATTTTTTTTTTTTTTATTTCCGGGGAGTTCACACTCAATATTCGAACATTCAGTACTTTTTTACAGATTCCTCATAATCATTTTATCGACCTCGCTATTTAAGTCGTTTGGTTTTTCATCCCGGTATTGATAGAATAATTTGACCTACTATTCTGAATTCCACTTGTGTTTATCTCCTGCGCCCGTTATCTCGAAGAGTTTTAAAGTTTTCAAATACCGACTTTTTTCGAAATCATTTAGAAAAAATCTTTTGTTGATTTACCTTCAGCATTTTTTTCCTTCTCTAACTTCAAATCCCTCACGTAGAGCCACATACATATTCAATCCATACTAATGTTGAATATTTTACCGCAATAAGTGCACGTTCTTCGTTCCATGAGTAAATTAATAGTTTCTCCTGAAAGTAAATGTTTTCTAAACTCTAATTTTTATACCAGGAAAATACTTCTATAAGAGAAAAGGTACATCTATGATTCAAACTGTAAACCGAAATATAAGTACTGATTTTTCGATTACAGTTACAGAAAAGTTTCTTTTCCTTTATGTTAATAGTGGTTATTGCATTCGTAATCAAATTGTTTTTTTATTTTTAGTGTCAAATATTCTTTAAACTGGACTATAAGTAACAAACATAAGTTCAAATGTCAATCAGACTAATGCATTCAGGTATTTTATGTAGACTGCAATTATCCAGTGATTCTTAATTACGTTCCAATTTTTTTTCACACTATAACACATTGGACCTTTAACTGTCGATGCCTTCTTATGTCATTTTGGAAGTAGAAACCCACAATGATATTTGGTTCATATTCGAACCTTACTAACTTATTCAAATTTATTTTTCTAATCCATGGACGGTTTTAAAGAACTATCTTGCAGAAATAACGTCACTTATTTACGAAATCATCAAAGTTTTGAAACAAGAAAGGGATATATCATGTTTTTATTTCATATGTGTTTTCATTTTAGGTTTTCGGATCTACGTTGTCGTTAAGACTAAGCGTAACGTTGGTCGTAAGGGCATTTATGAATTTGTCCCACAGGTCACGATTGGACCTAACAACAGTATAGATTGACTTCTTGCTAATTTTTCGTTGCCTATTTCAAGAATTATTCAAACCTTTTTCATATGTGTCTATGTATATATGTTTAGAGAATTGATTTTCCTATTTATTCACCTAAAAGATTTTAAAAATGTACAAGAAGTGATTTATATATTATCTTTTCATTATACAAGAGAAAAAAAATTTCAATGCAGTAGCTATACAGAAGAAACATTTACAATAACAATACAAATTTATTTTTTTGATAATGATATTTGGAACAAATTGTTATTTGCAATACAGTAAATTAAGCACTGAAAAATGCAAGAAACCAATTGTAATTTGCTTACATTGAAAATTATATTACAATTTTGCATTTGATGGTTTTAGTTGCATTTTGCAATTTCTTATCACTTTGACTGATACTTCTGACTCATAGCTACTAAGTTTCTTTTGACAAGGGCAATTCATTTATTTTCAGTTGTCTACATAGTTTACCTGTGAGTTCCACTTTGTGCATGAGTTGGTATACCGTTTTTTTTTTTTCGAGATTTTGCTCTCTATGATGTGGTTATTGAAATTTTCAAGTACTTTATCTTGATTACAACTGTCCTCTCCATAGGAAACTGAACCTTTAAACTCCTTTTAACAACTATAGACTATGGAAACAATAATACTTCTGTTGTGCAGCTCAATTATGATTTATAGAATCTGCCAAGCTTTGAACTCGAATATGAACTTTTACTTGCTTTATCTGAACAAACAAGTGATTTTGTTCCACTAAACAAAGGAATGTGAGGAAGATAAAACCATTTCCTGCCTTTGATGCTTTCACTGTGTTTAAAATCTACCCGAAACGGCGAAAAATTTCAACTTCGCCCTCAAACAGAGGAGGTCACCTTTATTAAAAAGAAAGATATTCATTCCGGTGGTACGCTCTCGTGCAATGTTTTCCAATTTTCTGGCTTTGAATCTCAATACACAGGTTTACTATGTCTAAAATGATCAAAAGAGTAAAAAAAATAAATAAAAAGACTCATGGAAAAAGATTGTTACGTGAGGAGCTTTAGAACAAACAATAGGTATTCACACCTATATAGTTTAAAACTTCATACTATCTTCAACTATCTATATTGTATTGACACAGTACTTCTGTTTGGAAGGATATAAGAAGACCTTCACTAATTATCGCCTTCTTCGAGATAAATTAATTCCATCTGTAAAGAAACACTTTGTTGTGGTATGAAGAGGATAATTCTCCAGAATATCACCTCTTCTAGAAAAGGAAGAAAAATCTGTATGCTTAATTGTGGAGGTGCATTTTTAAGGACATTTTGGAATTCTTTTGAAATTTTGAATGAAGTCGACTTATTCATTCTTGCATATCATTTTGACTCAAAAAATAACATCTAAACTGAAGAAAATAAATTTCCTTTTGCAATTATAATACGGTCTCATTACTGTTTACCTTTTTGTTAATTTAGGATCAATAATTTTTTTTGGAATTTGAACACTACATGCCTTTACTATGTTTAAAATACAGAATTACATTCATGAGAGAGAATGTTTGGCGTCAATCAGAAAGCAAAAATGAATTATTCACTGTGCTCATACTTATTTGTATTTTTATGAAACTATATTTGATGTCAGTAAATTAGTTTATTATTCTTTTCTTTAAGTTATTTACACATTTTTCTTCAGATAAAGGTAAAAAGAAGTATTCTAAAATCAAAAGAATATTTCAATAATATAGAAACACTTTTAAATAGTAAGCAGCATACTTTAATCAACACACATTAATTTTAATAGAAAAAAAATCAAATTAAAGTAAAATTAAATGCCCTTTAATACACAACTATTAATATATATATATATATATATATATATATATATATATATATATATATATTTGAGTAATGCTTCATAATTAAATTACAATCATAACTATTATTTGTAAGATAATCTCCTAGAAAAATTCATAATTGCTTAGTGATATTTTACCGCTGAGTTCTTTGATTTACTTTATACAAAAAATATTTTTTTATTTATTTTTTTTTCACTACTGATCAGAATACTTCGAGCAATCTTTAAGTTATACTTTGTCCTCTGTTATTAGTTAGTTAATTTTATACATTTTAATAATAATATACATAATGCTTTAAGTTTCAGAATATGTTACCTATCCTTTTAATTTGTTTTGAAATATATAGAATTTGAATTACATTGATTGACATTGCCTTAACATTATTGATTGACATTTTTTTACAGTTATATTTACATTTTAGAATCATATTTTACAGAAATTTCTACTTTTGGAACATATATCATGATGATGATTTTAGAAACACTGATTTACTTTTTTTAGATTTGTGTGTTCTCTATTACTATTAAGTGTTTTATTGCATAAATCTATTTCCATATAAGCTTAAAATTTGTTTTTCATTCTCGGAGCAAAATAAATAAAAATATTCATACTTTAAAAGATTTTTGCTTGTTTTTTGTTTTAAATCTCTACCATTGGAAGAGTAGAGAGTTTTTACATTGCTTCTAACCAAAGAGATTACATCGGCATTAGATGTGAGATTGATCTCGAATGAGAGACGCCGATAAGACGAAATCTCAATCATGTTGAATAAGCGACATATCCGGTGAGTTAGTGAATCATGGAAATATCTATATAGGCTGAAAAAGTCTTGATCATTCAAGAGCAATATGTGGATGGGTATTGTCCTGATAAAATACAGCTTCACCATTTGTATAAGCATATTAAAGATTTGAAACATATATAATATTACACTCTGAAACCAACTTTAGGTGCTATCAGAATTCTCAGCTGCAATTCACAGTGACGAAACCCGTTGACAGATTTTTGAAACATAATTATATTCTTTTGAACTAAAATGACGTTTTATTTCAACATTTTTTTTATTCTTATATTGACATTTGAAATTAAATACAGAGAGTGAAATTAAGGATATTGAGAAGGATAATGTATATAAAACTCTCTGTCAGTTCACGAAAATGAATTCTGCGCTGCAGCCTCCTTTCAGAATTAAACACTACATCAATGGGAGAACAAATTGGTACTAAGTCGAATTAATCATGCATCATCGTTACATTCGGCTCTTTAGTGACATCAGAGCTCGACCTCACAAACACTACGAGTACTTCCCGCTAGTCCGCTACCTTGACCACTAAATGCAGAATTCGATAACTGTATTTATCGAAACTGTTTATCACATTTACCTCAAACTCTTATATTTGAAAATTTGATATGGATTGATCAGACTAAAATTTGTTTTTCTTCAGGAGTTTAATGGCATACTAGCACAGAAGCGGTAACCCATAAAATATGGGTCCACTCCTAAACAGATTTTTCAAGAAATTAAAAGGACTGGTTCTCGTCTCGAGTAGCATCGAAGATGTTTCCAAGATAGATGTCGTCTTCTTTTCCCGAAATCTACAGAAAAATGGGAACCAGTTATGTATTTATCTTGAAAACAAAATTCCCCTGCTCTGGATAACTAAAAATCTTAGTGTAACTTTAGATAAAATAAAAAACTCACATTTAAACAACATATGAGACACATTTAAAAAAATAGTTTTTTATATTGCTCATGATTTATATCTCTTTCTCTTGCTTAAATATGCATTAAATAATTGCAATAAATTTTCTTGCCTGCTTTGATTATATAACCTATCTGACCTATGTATGTAAATGTGATCTCCAGTACTGATTCTATGTAGAATAATTGAAAAATCTCAAAATGGTATGTGCAGACTAGTTTATGATACAAGCTGGTACATACTTAAAAAACGATATAATTAAACCCATTTCTACTCCACTTAAGACTTTTTGAGATTCTCCATCAAATTCTTTAAATAAATTGATACCTCCTCAAAACAGCCTCCAAGTATTGAAATATGCCATCCACAAAACAACTCTCTACTTCACTTATCTCAAAATTTTACTTCATTAAATTTATTTTCAACTTAAAATTCTTATAAAAAAGCCAAGAAAAGAATATCAATAAAAAATCCACACACACCCTGTGAGATAGGAACCATTCTTATATCACCACTTTTAGGAGATCCTATCTAGGATACTTTTTTTGCACAAAGTGGATAACCAATCACCCTCCTCCATTCCACAATCTTCACTAAGATACCTATTTCACTTTAATACTCTCCACTGCTCTTTAAAAAATTGCAAAATATTCTCCCCAAGGCAAAATCGATAAAAGAAATCAAATGCAAATGATTTCTTCTGCTTTCAAAATTTTTCTTGGAAGTAATTTAAAACAACTATCGGCCATAATACTCTGAAATTAAATCTTTTTTTGAACTTAGGAAATCAAATTTTATTTAAAAAATCCTTAATATTTTTTTAAATTTTACAATAATTTCAATTCTTAATCCATTGCTCTTCTTAAGATTTAATGTATCTAACTTAAACTCCATAATGATTTAGAATTTTTGACGGTCGGAAGGGTAAAGATCACCATTAGTTTACCATCCAGATCGTAAGTAAAGCTCTTTGAGCCAGAAAATATTTTTTAGTACAACGAAATAATGAAAATACGTTGAAGCTGCAAGTGTTCAACTTCTCCACAGACAATAGATGCGAAGTTATCAGGTTTTTTTAATCAGTAACTCGTTTCATTGCTGAGTGAAGAATCAATACAAGGAAAAACCTATCAATAAATAAAATATCTACCATGGATTATGGGTCACTATGCGACAGTAAGTTTACCGCCGGTCTTACATTTATACAGCTTATAGCATGTGCTTGTTGTGGAATTGACTGTTGTGGTAGATGTTTTCATTTATTTTCTAAATAATCAACTACTTTGATTTCGGGTGAAATACTTGATATTTTGATTCTATTGAAGTTTAGAAAACTCTTGAATATTTTTTTGTCATCAGCTCCTTTATCAAGACATTTATTGCCAGTTCTTTAATATTTTGAGAAATTGAAGCTATACTCCCTAGTTTCCGAACTAAATAGAGTGACGAGGAGAGCATATTGGATAAAGTTCCATATTGAGGGGAATTTTCAGCCTGCTTTTAGATTCTTAGAATATATTCTGTTGTGTATGAAGAAGCCGATACTAAATTTGTTTAACACTTTTTATTTGCCTTCTTATCACTGTGACAAGGAATGTTTTTTTTATCCACGCTGTTAATGGCTTAGATCCTTGCGTTCCACTGGGATGTTTAAAACTTGAAGCCCCACTAAGTTAATAAATAAACACTATCTCACAACGAATAATATTATAATTTTAGTAATTAATATAATTTTTTACTGAGCTTCCGAAAAGCATTAACAAGAAAAGTTGTCACAAGATACATAAATCACTTGAAAGTATAAAGAGATCAAAACAGCTTCACGAGTTTTGAATCACCTACTCAATTTAATATTTGATCCAAATAGATATATATATATATATATATATATATATATATATATATATATATATATATATATATATATATATATATATATATATATATATATACTCTCTATATATATATATATATATATATATATATATATATATATATGCATATATACAGGTGTTAGTTAGATTTTTTTGATAAAGCGTCATTAATGAGAGAGTAATGCGAGTTACGGGTGACGGTCTAAATAATTGTGGGGAAACTTGTTGTTGCTCAAAAGAAAACAAGATATTTTAGTTGAAACCATCTTCTCAAGCTTTCCACTCTACATCAGGTTGAACATTCTTGAACTAATCAACGGCATGCGCTACGCTTTCAGAACAAAGTTTTTAAACACCAATTTCTATAACCTTCAGTAGGCGGAAAAAACCAAGGTTATCGGCTCACGAATATAACCATTCAGTGACCACAAAATCTGAAATCTCAAGAAATTATTCTAAACTCATTTCAGCCCTGCCGAAAATACAGCAAAAAAATGTTATATTACTTCTGAAACAGAACCCAATATCTTATTGAGTTCTGTGCGTAGTGGTTCAAAGAAAAGATTCAAGTTATACGCGTTTAATACCAGAAATAATAATAATACAAAATAGGTGCAATACATATGTGTTACTATTTTTCAATTTTTCTAGATCAAATTAAGACATCCACATAAAAAAAAAATTATAATGCTTGTTATTTTGAACTATTTTGGAAACAAAGAAAGTTCAAAAAGAAGGGTATCTCATGGTTTATTTTGAAGTGCCATAGGTGTTTAAAAATGTTCTGCTCAGGTTAAAACGGTTTCCAAACATGAGTTTAACTAAAGAGAACCTTCAAAAATCATTGGTTTACAATTTTTTGTATTTAGCCCCCCGACCCTCACTTAAAACAGAAAAGACGGAAACTTAAAGAAAATGTTCTGTTTATTTAAACTAGAAAACATAATTTTAATATATATATATATGTTGTAGTACATAACTTGCATTATTAATTTAACACTTTCATCATTATTTATTTTGCTTACATCTCGTGCCTCATTATAATAAAATGTGTTTATACACTTAGTAAGAAAATCGATGCACATAATAAAAGAGAAAAAAAAAAAGTCAATAATTCTTAAATTTACTTGTTTCTTACACTTTAAGTTACTTTTCTTCAAGTAGAGGACAGTTTGAGTTGTAACAGCTGTCTCTTTTTTATAATCAAACTTAAACAAATAATTATATTCCTCCCAAATACATTATCTGCAATATTAATATATCATTTTATACTTTAATCTCAAAAATGTTTGAAGTAATCTTGCTTATGTAAACATATATTTGAATTATACGTTACATAGGTAATTATATACTTTTATTCACCGCCAAACATCGACAGCGAAATGTATTCCTATATTGCATCCTTTATTTACATTATGAATTTCCTGAAGTCAGATATTTACCTTTTTATCAATGTTTTTTAAAATTAATCTTTACAATTTGGATAAAGGCTCTTAAAATTTACTTCTTACGGCCAATAAATTTTAGTTCCATTGTATATTAGACAAAATCTAAATGTAAAATTAATGCACTGTATCAGCCATAGTATTTAGAAATCCGGTCTCAAATAACTATTACATCATTTTTTCAGAAGAAATTTTTCAAGAACTATCCATACTTGAATTTATTTTGTGCATTTACAAGTATTGTTGTAACTTATTTAAGTGAATAATTCGAAAATTTTTCTTAAGCAACCGAAATAATCTATCACAAGTACAGTTCTAAGGATTCTACTTTAAATAGCGGTCGAAGAAGAAGTGCATGTGCCTATCTTTTCGATTGAAATATCTTCCACCAATTTTCACACTGTGGCGCACTGTTTTGTGTGAATGAGAAGATGTCTATTAAAAGATTGATTGTTCGGGAGATAAATCTTTTCCCTAAATCACACCGGTACAGCTTTTCGCCAGTGTGAGTGCGAAGACAAACGCACATCCAATCCTTCCCGAAACTCAGTTCAGCTGAATGACGAGTGTGACGTGCAATCAGGACTCGAATCCAAGTTACAGCGGTAGCAATGCGATCCATAATTATTCGACTTCGACACCTCAGCAGTGTGGTTGTGCTTAACTTGTTAAAGCAAATTGCTGTAGTGTATTCATCTAAGACGTGGACTCGTATACCATTTATTAGACAGAATAGAAATTAATATTTTTTTTTATTATTATCGTCGAATTGAGACGCAACTCAAAAGCTAATGACGACAGACCCCATTATTTTCAACAAAGATCAAATGACTAGGATGACATCTCAGCTAGCATCTCTCTCTCCAAACTTTCAAATCACTCTATTTCGAATTCTTTGGACTCTTAAAGATTTAACTTGCATCAGCACTCCTACCCGACATGTTCTTATTGGCATTTGGGTTCGAACCGATGACGAGCCGATGAACGGAAGAAATATTGTGAACACAATGGTCACTAGGAAATATTGATATTCCACAGACATTTGGATTTTCAAGGAATGTTAATATATAAATTGTGTTTTCAGAACTGGGATGAAGAAAAGGGAGCGGCTTGTAAAAGCCTTAGAATAGGCAATGTGGTTAGCCCAATCACTATCATTAAAATCCTGATCAACCTTTATTTTATATGGATTGAATTTCAGGTCGAAGTGCAAAATGTTTCTAATACTCCGATCAGAAATTTCTATAGCATTAGCATGCTTATCGGTTTAACGTCGCGAAGATAGGAGGACGCCTTGTTTCGATACATTTAATTGCTGCGCTGTATGTACAATACGACGTTTGCCTTGAGGTTTACGCTTGTAACCGAATTTCTCCCCCTAAGACTCCGGACCCATAACAAAATAGCTTTCTTGTAACGAACTTAAGAATTTCGATCAAACCCAAAGTATCTACGTAACAATCGCTGTGAAGTGAAGTCAGAGGCGACATTTTTTTAAATACATCTCTATCACGAAAACATAATACACACCGGTGCAAGCCATGATGGCTGCTAAAATAGTAAGACATCTTCTTCTCGAAGCCAGTTCCAAATTATTTTCGCACTGCTAGCACTAGAACAGTGGTAGAGGGAAATGAGAGAGTTATTTCTACTGTGTACTTTGTATTATTATCATCGATTTGGATGCAGTGAAATATATATTAAAAAATTCAAGTTTATTGCGTAAGAATTCTGGGTGTAGGTTAATGATGGGAATTGGTGTTCATTTATTCTTGAAATTATTGCTAACCATTGAAAAAGTGATATATAATAATAATAATTTATCCTTGCTTTTAAGTCAAAAATATTTTTACGGCTTTGAGCTCATATAAAGTAATAAATTATACAAAAGTTATACATCTAAATTGTGAAGCTTTTCTATCGCACAATTTTGTTATAAGATGAATTGGAAGAATGGCAACACATAATTTTTGTGTATAGTAACAAATGTATAAATGTGTTTTCTCATTACTGAAAAATAAGATTTACAATAAAGTAATTATTGTAATTTTTTTTTAAGAAAAATATTTGAAACCTTAGGTTTTTCCTTTTAAAACTGATACTTTTACATAAAACGGTATCTTTAACATAAATCTGTATTATCGAATAATAATTTTTTTTAAGAAAATGAAGTAATTCTCCCCATTTCCTGATTAAAAACCCATAAAATAACAACATTTACCATTATTACAATTGAGTGAAAAATAAAAACATTTCCGGTACTTTTCCATTTTGCCAGCGCAACCAATAAATTCATCAAAAATGATACAACTGAATTCAATGCTTTATACAAAAGGAATATTTGTATAAAGCATTGTATATATAGAATAAAATCATTGGCAAAATTTTGTCTATTTTTATGAATGCATTCAGGCTAAAAAAATATTAAATAGGCCGTCTAAATACTCTAAGTCGAATATGTAAGCTTATATATGCATGTCTGTGAAGTTGTAACTAATCAGGGGATATAAGGGGAACCATTAATTATTCGTGGAACTCAGAACTTGCATACATGACGGTGAAATATTAGCAGCCTCTATGGATCGCAATCAATATATATTTAGCCTACTCGAACGGATTGAGATTTCCGAAGGAATAAATATTGTTCGTCACCGTAAAATGTATTAGATGAATGCACAGAATTTTGCAGACTGCTAACTAACACATTTAAAATAAACTATAGGAGACACTGAATGCGAAGGTATAAACACAAGTGAATGTCAGAGCAGTATGTCAAATCATTCAACCAGTGTAGGGAATAAAACAACCATAAATACCTTAAACGCGAGATCGATAGCAATGATTGCGAAGAATCTATTGAAAATTCTAAGCGTTTGAATTTCGAGTGTCAAGTACCAGAAAATCAAAAATTAGATTATTTTGGTCAAAAGAAAACAATATCCCCAAACATTCACTTACAATAGACGTGTTACGCGTACATTCGACAAGAAATTTAAATGTGATTTGTGCGACAGAAGTTATTTTTGAAGCCGTTATCTGTGTATTCACTATTGTATACATACTGAAGTGAATCTCTGCAAATGTGAGTCATATCCGAAAAAATTTCTAAGCAGAAATAATTTGGGAGATCATCTTCGCACACATACAGGACTAAAACATTTTCGGTGTCACTTGAGAGAGAAAGGATTTGCTCTGAAAAGTAACCTCAAAAAGCATTTTCTCATTCATATCAACGAAACGCGCTTCCAGTGTTGATATTATGAGAAAGAATTTATTCGAAAATATCACCGTGATGCAAATCCTCGAAACCATAATCGTGAGAATCCATAGACGCGTAGTTCCTATTATAAGGTTGGTTTATAATCAACTAGTTCATAAATAATCAACAGATTAGTCGAAATAAACATTTAATTAGAATAAGCGTAATAGTTCTGTTTACATCTCGTACCGACTATATTCATGCCTTGCCAACATTCGTTGTTTTATAACATAAAGTAATAAGAATACGATTACAATTATTTCATCGATTCACTTTATGTGAACCTTACACTATGAGAGAGCTTTTGCTATTAGAAAAAATAATCAGTAAATCATTCATGCAAGTAAAATACAAATATATACACACTATATCTGGCATGGAAATTTCTGTGAAAGCATTTTTCAAAAGATTTAATTTTATGAGTAAAGATGAAAAAATAATTTACTCCAATGGACGCATGTTCTGAAATGTCACTTAACTAAAAACATTTGCAATTGGAAACAAGCTGTATATTAAACGTTCGTTTTTAATTTTTTTATATTTTTGAAACATTGCAAATAATTCGATGCTTGTAATGACAAATATACAACAAAGCGTATTGTTTAATAAGCATGCAGTTTATAAACGAACGAACACTTTTGAGAAATAAAAAACAAAAATGAAGTTCCTCGAAATGGAAGCTTAGAAAATGACTGCCATGAATAAAAATACAAGAAGCAGTAACTTTATTCATCTGAAAGCATTCCGAAATATCTTTGTTTTTAAATTCACATATTTTGGTTTAATTTTTGAATGTTTCTCTCAATATTTTTAAAAACAAAAATAACACATGTGCTTTTAGAATTTTATTCATTTTTAATAAAATGTTAATAGTATTATGCGAAATCTCTATTTATTGTTGTTTAATGGATGGATAATAATTCATTTCGTGGAATTATTTTCAGAACAATATTGGGTTAAATATTTAATGTACATTTTACGTCGTAATTTTTTAACTTATTAGTGGCGATTAAACTTTTTGTAAATTTCAAATACTATACTTATACTTTATTTTAACTAAATAATTTGATTTATATAGATGCTTGAAAGTGATTTTAAAAGAAAATTATCTTAATATATACGTTTTCCTTTGAGTGACAAATTTCGGAAGGAAATTTTCATTTTTTGTCTATTATTTATTTTCATGAACTTTGATGCCTTAATTAAAGATGGTGTGACTTTTATATTAAAAACAGTCATTAATTGAATTAAACTATATTGTTACCACAATAAATTGAACTATAAAATATCTTTTATTTAAAAATAATTGTCAACTTTGTTCAACCGTGATGGCATTACAATTATCAATGGAATAATTCTAGAATAATCTTGCCAATGTAAATATTACATTTCGATACCATTCGTGTGACATTATCCTCCTGTTCATACCAAAAGAAAACTTCTAATATCCCATATCCCAAAGTAGTATCCTCTGATAATAAAAATGAGATTGAATAAATATGTTACTACCTAATCTATAATTGATATTTAATAATTGAATATTGTAATTCTAAATTGCAGTTAACACAGAGTAGCTTTTTGACAAGAAATTAAAAATCTTTCACTAATTTAATCAAATCCTTTAATGTTTGGCATATAGATAGTATTTATGCTGTAATATAAATGTTTTTTTTTTTTTCCTGTAAGAAAAAGAGTTGCATTTCGTGATACCTGCTATAGGCGTTATATTTCGTTTATTTTAAAGCATACGTAACAGTAACAAAAAACTTTCGGAAATTATAGCTCAAAATCTCATGTAACAGTCCTCTCATGATAGGAATTGGTAAAATCTTATTTGAAATGATATTCGTCGGTATAAATCGTACACGAAATTTCCTTGAATTATATGAATCTAGGGCTTGAAGCCAT
The DNA here is from genome assembly GCA_019974015.1 of Nephila pilipes. Lineage (NCBI taxonomy): Eukaryota > Metazoa > Arthropoda > Arachnida > Araneae > Nephilidae > Nephila > Nephila pilipes. Next base: position 46,412 of record BMAW01007668.1, on the reverse strand, counting down.
TTGTTCTCAATTAAGGTTAGAAGTGTTAAAAATATTTATGATATTAATTTTGCTTCTTCTAGTATTTTTCAATTTATTGTTTCAAGGCTATTACTTCTCATATTAAAGTAGTTATTATTTGCTATTTGAGAGAGTGATAAAAATTCGTAATCTAAGCAACTTATTTCCTCTGAGAGATATTTTTGACATGCTGCTTTTAAAATCTTATTAATAGGTGTCCATTGTGGAAGACTCAACAACATTTTCAATTATTTTGTTTGTATAATATTTAAAAGTATGAGCTGTTTATCTAACCATTTATTCATGATATTAAAGGTATAAAAGAAGATACTGCATTCACTATTAATAGTTAATATTAATAAATCTCCAGCTTCAGAACCATAATGCTTACATGCCATAACTTTCGAACCATTATTATTTTTCATTTCATTTATTATAAATCTATTCTCAAATATTTAACAGTGGATTGCTAATGGTGAGTTAAACCAACCAAGATAATTCTATTAAATCTTTCAATTTTTGTAATGAAAATTCTAATATTGTATCTTTGTCACGTTTTATTTTCAGTCTTTGCAAAATTTTGCGGTATTTCTAAAGTATTTCGGAACTTTTCATAAATAGTATCAAAGAAATGATATGTGAGAAATAAATTAACATTTGATCTACATAAATTGAGCATTTGACTTCAATTCCCAATATATAAGGCATTGCAACGCATAGATTGTAAATAAAGTGGGGATGGAAAACATTGTTTTGAAGTACTGCTTTACAAGTGCCTTCCTCTATGTCGTGTGTTGCAATATGTGTTCGTTTTATTTCGACTAATCATTTGAAGCAGTTCACCGCTTATACGTATGATCGAATGGAAACGAATCTGCATAATTCTTTTGTTTAGTTTAAAAATCTTCCTTTTGTCTAGGTATTTTTAATGAAAACTGCTTTGTAAAGAGCATTAGTAATAAATTTATTTAACAAGAATCATCCGAACTAACGATGAAATATCTAAAATTCAGAAGTGGAGTAGAGAGGTAAATGGAAAAATTGATAGGCTTATAAGGATTTCCTGTTTAGTTTCAATCGACTTTTCTTTTGCAGCTAAACATAAAGAGGGAGAGAGACAGAGTACTAGAGCCATTAATCATTTAACTGTAAACCAAGATCAAATCAGGAGTATATAACTTAGAACTTAAATTTCTACGTACAGTAGCCATTATCATTCTGTACGGTCATTTGTGGCGATATCGCTCCACATCGCTCCACAACTCACTGCCGATATTATTAGAAACATGATTCGGTACCGTTAATATTCTGGAAAACCTTACCTATTCATTAAAGGAAAAAATTGCTCAGATAACTCAAGGAAAATTAACTGTCTGGCTCTTTCCTCCACCCCCATTACGACTGTGATAGCGGTCACGTCAACCGGCTGATTATGATCACGAATTCACGGCTGGCTTTCCTCCTGTCGAATCGTGGATACGAGTTCTTGATTTTTTAAATATCCGCCGTGTACTAGCGCTCATGATTGTTAAATCTGTCGAGGCTCCATATCCTCCCGTTGGAGGGGGGCGAGGGGCTTAGAATTTGTTTAATGGGAGGTGATAGCTCAGGTGTTATCTTTAATGCTTGATCGTGAAACAGATTTAAGAGGTTTATTACCTGTAGCCCTCCCGCCGTTGTTTCTTAGCGGAACGTCAATACAGAATCGATTGATCTAATTGGTGATGGAAAACAAAATGTTTCCAAAAAGCACGTTAGATGTGCCAAATCAGGAAACCTTGTAACATTGAAATCTAATTAGGCATTATTTTAAAGTATCTAACTACATTCGAAACAACTTTATTTCCTTAAAAGAAGTAATTAAATAAATTTCACCACATTTTTATAAAAATTATGACTCACAATTGTTGAAAAAGGGCACAGAAACTACATTAATTTTAAAAAAAATTATATTGTTGATTAATATATTAAGGAATTTTAGAAGAAATTTTCTGAAATTTGACCCAAAGTCAAAACACTACATTCGAAATTCTACTGCATTAATTTAAATTTATTTTTGTGATATACAGCTATGACATCGGTTAAGTCAATGAACAAAAATTTAAGAAATATAATTAAATCTAGAATATTTATAGATCATTGTAACACTTTCTGTTACAATGATCTATAATTACAATGTACAATTTCAACAGATTTAGCAATATCATCGTACAAAATCACTTTTAAGCTAAAAAGCATCAATTTTAAAACCAAATCCTTATTTCACGGACTTGGCAAAATTAAAAAAAAATATATATATGTTCCAATTTTTAAATAGATGTATTAATTACAGTTTGTAAAATCATGTTTTGAATATGCATCACTTTTAAAAAAATTAAGTTTTCCAGGAAAAGGAATTTAAGTTTACTTTATTTATATTTTACGAAGAAATTTATAAAGCACAAACATTTAAAATCCTCTACATTTGTAAGTCACATCCTCTTCTTTCTCGTGTGCAACACGTTTTTCTTTCTTGATGTCTCATTTTTTTCCGGACCCCTTAGTTTCAGATACAGAATGATACTTTGAGAGAATCAATGCAATTTTCCTCCAAACTATTGTATTATTTTAGTGTGCAATAACTTGGAATTATTTCTAACTCCTCTTAAACTTTAAATAATCTATAAAATCCATCTTTAATTTAGATAAATGCAAAATATGATCTTACGTATAAAGGATTGTGCTTTAACAAAAACATTTTTCTTTATAACCGACCATAAGACATTGTTAAAGCCTTCATTGGCATTTTGATTAAGTCTATGAAGACATTTGAAGAGACATTTTTAGACACATAACTTCATGTACATGGACTTAATTATTTTTATCATATTTCAATGTTGATCCATACTGGTATCTTTGTTAAGGTTTCCTGAAGCAATAGGCGTTGTTATTTACACCAATGTTCACACCTTACCTGTCTAAGGCTCTAGGACACTATTCTTGCATTAGTTTCATCTTACTTGAACAACATTGGGCAAAAGCAGTAACTGTGGCACTTTTCATATTGGATAAACTTCCGACATTTGATTGAATAGCTATCCCATAACAAATTTGTAGTTTATTTATAAAATTATCTGTCAGGTTTCCCTTGCTATCAAGTACTATTCTAGAAGCATTTTATTTGCGAAGGTGCGCTCCATTTCTTTTTTTGAATTTGTCTGATACACTAAAGCTTTTTCACAGATTCCTTGTCTTAAATATTTTGATTTGTATTGAATCATTTCGATTCTCCATCACTGGAGTAATCGGTGTATCGAAGAGAACGTAAACTTTCAGATAGTTGAAATATGCAATAAACGCCAGCTACCATGTTTCTCGATTATCCACTGTGATTTACGCACGAAAGATTTGGCTTATGCTGTGGTGAGAGTGAGATATTATCTTACAAATTCTACAGAACTGGGAAATGATTTCAATATCAAGAATTTTACCAGTTAAAACTGAAATTGCACTCACAAAACAATTAAATGATGATTAACCTCGAAGTTGCCATGCTCCATCGAGAAACACTGCACATTCTAAGAATTTTTATACTGATTTTTGAATTGCGTAATAACAGCTTTTGCAAGTCACTTTCATTGAACACTCAGCGACAGATGCAGGAGTATGAATCATTTTTTTTCTTGATGTGTAAATGACATTCTTGTCTTAACGTACATATTTGAAGTTGCAGTAATCTTTTTGCCCAACTGTATTCGCTTTTCCAATGAGTTGAAGTGCATTCATAAATTTAGTATTTACTTCATTGTTCAGTTTTTTTTTTCTTTTTAGATGTACAAATCCCAAAAGAGAAAGAGAGATTTTCACAATGTATTGTAAAACTAAACAGCAAATACATTTTAATTTAATATGACTTTGATAACCATTTGAGAGAGAGTTGGATTCTTTATATCTTAAATGATATGATCTTTACACGTTAAATTATAGAGGTCAATTTCAGCACGGTGCAATGTGTTGGAAATTTAGAGAATGGGTTACAATCATGGGATCGTTCATGCTATTTGACATAAAATCAAAATTACATGGATTGATAAACGTAACTGCCACGTTGCTATAATATATTCAATCAATTTTCACGAGGTAAAACATTGAAAATTAGATGAGCGTATTGCTGTGTCATATTTAGAAAATTGAATTCGTGTGTTTAATAATCTGCTAGTTTGATGAATTGTGAATACAAAACCTCTAAGGGTATTTAAAAATATAAAATTTATGCGAGTCTTTGAGTAATATACAACAATACTAGTATATAATATAACTCCAACAATATTAATAGTTGTAGGATTCTGCATTTCCTTTTCCTCACAGGATTCGATACATAACAAGACTATTGAATTAGGACACTATACTGCACTTCCCTAAGTCTTAAAAGTTAACGAAGTATGATATCATATAAAAATAAAAAAAAAGCATTTTATTACCTTTAAAGTTTTATTTAATTACATTCAGAATGAATGTTTAAGAATAAAAATGTCGAATGCAATAGGTAGATCTTCATACCACAATCAGGGATCGAAAAATACTTACTACAGAAGATAACCGTAAGTCATTTTGTGTTACTGAAAGAATCATTAATAATTGAAGCCAATCTTCGCATGGACACTTCTAGTGCTATGTCACTGTTCATAATCAAGTATTTCAACATTTAATTGTTACAAGCCTTTCTTGGGAAACACTTCTCATTGGTGTACATAAAAATAGAATTTTCTGTTATCATCCTTTCTGTTTTTTACGCCAACACTTTTCATTTAAACACCGTACATTGCAGCACATAAAAAATGTTATTCATGTGTCGTATATTCCCTTAAAGCTTGTCTTGATTTCAGGGATACCCCTAAGGATTCTTAGAGAGCATATAGATTGAAGGATATGATTACCTCAATTTGAGCAACCATATTTTCATAAAAGATGTTAAAAATTGATCATCCTTCTAGGATTTTTAAATTAATGATTACAGATGTATAAGATTATTTCAGTACTTGAATAACAAGAAACTGCACATAAGTTAGCTAAGAACAGCTAACACAGATGTATGAACATTTTAAGCATCAGGAAAGGATTGATCATCCAAAAACATTAGAATTTCACAGCATCGTTCTTATGAAAACATCATATAAGCGAAATTGAATGCTTCCGTGATCATTGTTTATTGTAGTTCTCATCACAATCGAACAAATCACAAATGAATTTATGAATTTTATGTTTAACTAAATTTGGACAAAGAGTATTGAAGAAAAAACTTTTTTAAAAAACCATTTCAATATTAAAATTCAATAATAATTACATGGTCATTAACAAAATTAAATGAATTTATGAAGTCTTCTATCAAATATTTAGAAGAAGCGATAAACAATTTTTTTGATTATGAATCTAAAATATTTACTCTAATAATTCAAAATAAATTTCCTAAATCTGTAAACTGCAATACTATTCGAATACAAACAATGAGAACATCAAAATATTTGAAGCAAAATAAAAATCAAAAAAAAATAATAATATTTGAATTGCAATAATTTCATTCTAAATAATCTGATTTCGAATTTAGAATTATATGATCAAAAGACCCTATAAACAAGAAACATTTAAACAAATATTAAATGGTATCGTAATCGTAAATTGTAAAAAAACAATGAAACCGTCACGCTCTCAGTGATTAACCAATGTTGAATGCAATTTTTAAAAAAATTCCAGTTTTAGAATCCTTCCTTTCTACAAGTGATTTAAACTCTGAATTTAGCACATTTATTCCGAAATGCAATTACAAAGGCATTTTCAAATAAGCTCAGTTCGATCTTCTTTACTTACATATCAGAAAATAAATATGGTACAAGGTGATTAATTTACATAACATCACAACAGAAGTAACAAAAGGGCTGATGGAAACGTAACTCGTAATTTTGAACCTCGGTCAAGTGACGAGAATGACTTGTGTGCTGACATACCTCTCTCCTTTCTTCCACAACATATCAAATAGATTACTATGAGCCACAACATATATATCGTGCATCAGCCCTAGCTAAACGTCGAGTATTTAAAGGCAGCAAGGATCGAACCCACGATTTGATGAAAACCGTGGTCCGTAAGCCCGCATCTATGTCCACTAGACTACCTCGGTAATGATAAAATATTCATCATAAAACATGAAAGAGAGATATCTTCTTCCGAAACTTTACATATATTCTTATTCGTTTCATGGGAATACGGAATTTTGAAGCGGTGGATTACTCGCAAATAAACATTCTGCAAAATTACAAATTCCAGTGGCAAAAACTTCATGTTAATTTATCCTCCCAAATTATATGAAAATAACGATTGAAAAATTCAATTATATTTGTATTCAGACATTTAATTATAGTACTTACTAGTCCTCATTGATATTAATAATTTATTTGCATACTGAAACAAAAAATTTTTTTAGATAACTTCATCCGAAAACGGCAATTTATGGTTCAAATTACCTGCAGTATATTCTTAAATCTTGTGTTTGAAACGCATTTCAGAAATAATTGATTGGAGTTTAAAAAAATCATTGGAGCATTTAAAATACTATAAATATCATACAAAGCAAATATTATGAAAAATTAACAATACATTTCAGGTAATTAAACAAAGTCTAACAATTTTGAACCGTGATCCATGTTCAAATCACTGAATTGTTTCACGCACTTAAGATGATATACAATGCTGCGGATTAGATACATCCCTATTGTCTTTCCTGTGCCATTACAGGTTCACACCAAAGCATTTTGTTGTTCCAATAGCATGGGATTTTGCCTCATAAATTGCATCAATGCCTGAGTCGAATTTTGAGTCATACTTGGTGATTCTGGGTGGAAAGACTATGCAATAGATGTCGAGCAAATACATTCTGGCTGATAATAATAATACAGACAAACAAAATAGTCGTAAAAAGGAGACAGAAATATTAAAATATTTATATTTATGCACAGCGTGAATTATGCTAAAATTCTGAAAACGGCATTCTGTGGAAATTTACAAAGAGAAAGTATATAATTTATAAAATGTCATCCTTGTCACTCCAGAGACGCTAAAAATATACGATGTCCATCGACAATAACTCCTTGTTGCTTCTAAACGTGAAGTTAGTAAAAATTAAATCAATGAATTAAGAATTTGAGAATACTACACTTTCTATAACTGTAACTGACATGAATTAAGTACCACTTTCAGTTTTATACCAACATATTATCATTTTCCTTAGAGCCGGAAGTAATTTCAATGCATAAAACCGAAATTTGAGTAACTGTTGTTTCAGAAGTAGACTAGACCTGCAGAATGAACCGAAAGCTGTGGAAATGTTGCGGTAAACCGTTTAGCGATTCATCGCAGTACACTGAACATATCTTATTCGACCATGGCAAAAATGCAGATTGTAAAAGAACAGACAGCACAAATAGAAATGATCGTACTATGTTATACAAATCCCATGATAGTTGCTCAAAACGAATTAGAATAACTTAAAAAACGACACGAGAGAATGCATTCAAGAAAGATGTCGCAGTTGTGGATTCCATTAGAAAATCGAATAATTCCAAAAGGATAATTGAGAAGCCTACAATAAATGTCTTGAATACAGAGATGGATGACAACATTTTGCAAGAGTCCGTTAAAAGTTCTATAGAAACAAACGTCAAGTGCAACGCATCCGAAATTAAAGCAGTTGTTCATTTGGAACAGAACGAAACGACATCTACTGCCAACAAACAATCTAGTACACGCAAATACTACAGGCCGTATAAATGTAAGATGTGCGGTAAATCCTACTCTTATAAAAGAAGTCTGGATGGACATAGTTGAATGCATACTGGCAAGAATGTCTTGAAGTGTAAATGGTGCTCAAAGTTATTCACTAATAAATCTAAATACGAAAATCATCTTCGAACCCATACTGGACAAAAACCTTTCAAGTGTGATATCTGTCGAAAAGGAATTTCTCAAAAAGGTCACCTCGTTCGACATCTTCGCATCCACAGTGGAGTGAATCCTTTTAAGTGTGATTACTGTGGGAAAATATTTAATCAAAAATGTAATCTGAATCAACATCTTCTCCTTCACAGTGGTGAGAAGCCATTTAAGTGTGATTATTGTGGGAAAGAATTTAATCATAAAAGTAACCTGAATCAACATCTTCGCATTCACAGTGATAAGAAACCTTAGTTGGACATCTTAACACTCATATTGGTGAGAGGATTTTCAGGTGGGGTTCATGAAATTTTTTCTTCGATATGCGATCTCAATAATCATTGTGTCAATCATGCAACAAAAAAAGACATTTAAAAACTAAATTTCATGGAATTAAATTTTTCTTAATTATACTTATTTGTTCGATGTATTTGAACAGAAGCTAGCAAATGGAATATATTGTTCAACTGAGTTAAATTTATTATTAATGAATCTTCTCTCTTTCAGTTTTAATGATAATGAACTGTTTAGGATATAAGTGTATACGATGTACAAAATATAGTGATTACTTCAGTCTGAAAGTACTACATATGTGTATTAGTAAATTTGTATGCAAGTTTCGAGAGTAAACAAAGTATATGAGCCTGTAAAGTTGTTAATCCCATTCAAATAAAATCTTACTTTTTTTATTTTTAAAAGCAAATTGTTATCATTTATTGAAGTGATCAGAATTAATTTAAAAAAAAGTAGATTTTTAAAATATAAACACTAATTCATTGAACGTTCCTTGAAGGGTTTATTTTTAAAAAAATGTTTATTTGGTTTATTCTATATAAAATCTAAATCCATCACGTACAAAATAGTTTCTATTTCATTAATTTCTAAAAGTATTTTTTATTAAAATAATCTTTGGCTCTTGTGCCACTAAACTCTAAGGTCACTCTCTCACTCATTCATTAAAATAATAGCATTATAATTCAGTTTTCTGAGTAGAGAATGTTTGAAAGGAAATTTTACTTATTTGGTGTTTAATTTAAAAACGGTCGCCTTCCGAAATTAACAGAATTCTAGCTAAAACTTTTAACTTATAGGGAGTGAATTCATTTTTGAAAAATTACATGGAATGAAATCCAAATTGTTTTATCTCTGTGTTTTTTATTTTTATACTTGGAGAATGTTCTTTCATTGAATCTTTGCAACTTCATATTATTTATATAAGGAGGGCTATTGGCATCTATTAACTTCATGTTACTTTCTCGGGAAATCAGCTCTATTTAAAATTCAGAGTCCTTCCTTTGTTATACATGGCGGGCTTCGATGGAAACCGAATTCGAAACAACCGCTCTGTAGAATTATGGTTGGCTTGTAACTAATAATCTCGTCCATTTGGTAAATACGGTCTGTTAAAGATTTGTAGAATTATGACTTGTATGTTAATATCCGAAGCTAGAATATTGCAATTTAATGACCTCCTTTTGCATTAGATAAAATTAAAATATATTTAAATAAATTATTGTTCTATCATCTAGAAATATTTATATAAAATATTTTTTAGATATTCTTTGTTTGCAAAAGTTACTGCGAAACGTAGAAATTTCAACAGTTTTGTCTGTACAATTTTCGTCATGTTAGAAATCTTGCGTTTTGAAAATCTCATTTTAGTGTTTGGTTAGTTGTGACAAAGAGAAATCTGAGAAAAAGTTATTTTTACCAAAGTAAATAACAAATTTTGGTAAATTTAAAAATAGTTTCAAAACAACTGATTAGAAGCTCAATATTTTGACACATAAGCTTATGTTATAAGCAAAGTTAATTTTGCTTTTTTTGTTTGTTTGTTTACGAGCTGAAATGAATCATTTGGTACAATTGCTGATATCGTAGATAAAATAAGAAGAATAGAGTACATTTCTTTAGAAAAAAATCTATATTTATCCAACAGTAATGTGTTAAAGAATTTAAAACCCAATTTAGATTTATTTTCATTAATTTCGAGGACTTTGCTTTCACGGATTTCTAACAAAATAATTTGTATTGGGGCCCACAATCCATGGATTTAATTTTTTACAAACTTTTCACGTAATAACGTCTTATACTGCAACGAAACGAGTTATTGAACACGATCCTAACAATCTCGAACCTATATTCATTCGACTAGTTAAGCTAATTTTGTTGGAAAACATTTTTATCACTTTGTGTGAGGACTCTATATACCCTATTAGACTTAACATATAAAGAATCTGGTTTGGTGTAAGCTGAAGATTTTTGTTTATTTGGATTCCCCGCTAGAGTTTTGGTAATTTTTTCCTATGACCCTCTGTTTTGAATTCAGGAAAGCAAGCAAATATCCCTTTAACATTATATATTCATTAAAAACGCTGGAACTGGAAGTAAATTCAATTTGATAAACAGAAAGCATTTTTTAACAAACTAAAAGCTTCGAATGTATACATAAATATTGCGATAAATATTGTTTTTGAATTGCAATGGTGTCCCTGTGTTCATGGACGTGGACTTTCTCATCTTGCCAAAGAATCACAGTCTAGTAGGGCTGAATTATGTTAAGTCTTTTTTAGGTCTAGATTTCACCCTTTGATGTGGTGTGGAATTTTTTAGAAGTTGTTAGTCCAGTTGTTATTCTCGGCTATTGATCTAGATGTAATATTACAAGATCCGTCGCCAGTAATTGTCCTGTCGTATATCAGAGCGACCTTATAAATAATCACTTTACAAAAATGTAGTTTCTAAACTAATATACTTTCTTGAAACCCTTGTTTTAAAGCACACATTGTTAAATTGAAATTAGTATATTTTTCCAAATTAGGTATCTTTCTTCTTTTATACGTAAAATTTGAAAAACAAAATATTTAAATCAGTTATTTTTAAAGCACTATGTCAGCCTATAGAGACAAAAGGCTTTCAAATACTTCTGACCTCATAAAATCAATAAATTATAAAGCAGCGAAATAGCACAATTTATCTTATAAAATGTTATACTTATGATTGAAGATATCGAATCAAACAGTTCTCGTTATTGCATTAATTTTCTCTTTATATTTTTATGAAAATTGTATTAATTTTATAATTCTGAAAATTAAATAGTGGAAAGAAAAATTATTATTTTCAATAATTCCTTTAAAATTATCGGCCGTGGTAACCGGTTGATCCTGCTCAAATCTAAACAGACTTTATATCCGTCGAATCGTGTATTCGAGACCTGACATTATTTTGGACCCATAATTCAGTGGAACTGTAGGAATCTGTTACGGTCCCTAACCCTCCCATTGCCGTGGTGTGGAAGGATATACACGGATATTGCCTCCTCAGATGTCGTCTTCGTTCATTGAAAGCGTATAAATATTATGAAATTAGTCCACAAAATTGTTTGTAAAATTTCTCAGTGCGATGATAATAAACAACCAATCAAGAGAAATTTTAAAATAGCAAAAATAGCCAAAAATAGATTTGAAAGACAATTATTTGCATGTCGCAAGTTTCGAAATCTCTAATGTTTCAATCAAGCAGTTATAACATCTCTTAGCTTCTTGAATGAGACATTACAGGTATTGTACATATTTTTTTTTAATTGAAAAATTGAATTAATTAGAATTATGAGATCTCGATCAATTTCCTAAGTGAACATAACTGAAAGAAAAATGAAAATGAACGTCATTATACGTCAAAAGAATTTAATTGATATTTAAAAACTTTTATCTTGTTTCGTCATTGTCAATTGTTGCTCAGAATTTATTATAATAGCTTAAAGTTGTTAGATAGCTATAAAAGATAGCTGTATCTCCTCAAGTTTGCATATTGAAAATCTTGATTTTGGAGCAATTTTCCAAAAAAGGAATAATGTTAGGTTGTATTCAAATCCGAATGTTGGCAAAAGTTCATATCGTTGGCTCGGTTGCATCAACCACATTTTTCTGAAAGCCTTCATACTTTATAGAAAATTATATTTAAAGTTGCGAATCACTTAAGGAAGACAGACTGCATGACTAGCCGATCTCGATGAGGCATACCGGATAGGGTAGGATGGCAGGTACAACCAAAAAATGCATTATTATACTCTCTCACATAACCAAACATTAGCACTAGAGACACAAGTGAAAACAGTGGCTTCTCAAAAAGTCACATTTGGGAAATTTTAAGCAAATTAAGTGGTCATCTATCTTCTGACCGGCACTGAATAAGGCATTGTTGGACAGAATTGTCAAGAAGCATTGCAAATGGTGCAACTTTTTCATGAACCAGTTAGAAACCAGTCAACATTCTTGGGAGGTAGAGAATGGATGGATGAGACCTGCATTTTACAAAATAAAATTTTCAATAGTCAGAACACTCATTGCTCAGTTCTGGAAAGTCCTATTTGTTCTGCCAACTTTTGTTGCGAAATGTGGTTTCTGACTAATGTTAAGTGTGGAATTTAATTTAAAATAACAGACTGATCAAGCAAGAACTTTACGAAGGCACATTAACGTTTGTATGATATTTAGAACTTCTGCAATACCCAATACTCTATTTTATTGAGAAATTGATGTTGCTTCTACTCCGGAATGTATGGTTCTAACATGTCGGTGCACCTTCGCACATGACGTCCCAAGTGAAGCACTAACTGGTGGTGACATTCGGAGTAAGTCAAGTGCATGCGACCCTCCGCTAGCATTGTAGGACCTTCATACGACACAATAGAGATGCTTGTGCTAACGTGTCACTCCCTATGCTAGAACGTGTGCAGTGTGAAGCTCAAACAAGCGTCTATATGAGCATTGCAACTGATGGAGAGAAGTTTGAACATCGAAAAGAATTGTGTCTTGTAGTAACATTTTGTTTCTTTCCAAGATCCTTTCGATAAATCATAGTGAAGAAAATCAAGAACGAACAAATACGCTTTTTAAAAATTCTCCTTTTACCATTAATGTCCAGAGCGTATCTTCTTGTACTAAATCAATTATATTCCAGAGATTCTTAAAATGACTTTTTCCGAGTTTCAGATCGGAATACAAGCACCACAGTTTTCGACCAAAAGCGTGCTAACTATTATCTCATCTGTTTACGCATAGTCATTTTACTATGACTTGGCGTCACTTTTAGACTAAACATTCTTCCGTTTGGAAATTAAGAGTGACTAATTTCATATTTGTTACAATATTTGATTACGTTTCTTAATATTTAAAATTTCCTTATTGTGCAGTTATAATTTCATACCTTGCTTACAAGAACTTATTTTTGCCTAATACTTCATTTTTGTTCACGAGTTTGTGGAAGCTTTTGTATTGTGGCATAAACCTGTTATGCATCTTATTTTGCAAGAAAGGTTCTACTGTTAGTTATTTTAAATTTATTTCATGTACATTTTCTGTTCTGTAAAAACATTGTAAACTAAATTTACTTTTGATATCGAAATTATGTGATATCGTATGTTCTTTTACTAATAAGTCCGTAGTGTGGAGGTGACTTTCTCCGGGGGAGCTAGTTTAAAATTTTAAGAAATTACTTTCAAATTTTTTTAAAAAAATTAATGAATTATAATTTTTAATTTGGGGAGTTTTATCATAGATTTGTTTGATTGACAAAGACAAGTGCTGAAAGTATAAGGTTCATCTATTTTTGAGGCAGTATAATAAAGCTGCGTTGTGATTGTTTCGGTTCATAACTGAAAAAGGGTTTGGAAAATTTTAGAAATAATATCACCAAAGGAAGAAAAATGAAGTACCCTTCCTACAAGAGTTTGAAACTTTTGAAAAGAAGTTAAAAAAAGAGTAAAGGCGATTCGTACGGTAATAAATGGAAGAGTCGGTTGTTTCAAAAAAGGACACGAACTGACAAGGAATTTGAAAATTGGGAAACTCCCGAAGTACATTCTTTTAATATTAACTTCTTGATGTAGATAATTTTCAAATATCTTAAATTTCAAAAGTTAAGACTTTGGGCATACAGAAAAATGCATAACTTACATTAAAAATAATTTTGAAATAAATTTTGTTGTACGATAACAAGACACACATACTCTGGATTAATATATTCAACTAAAATTACATAAAAAAAACTTATTGATACTCTATTATTTAACACCTGATTAAAAGTTGTATGAACCGATATATTCATCCATATCAAACGATGTAAAGTGTCAAAGCTTTTGCTTAAACTAAGTTCTAAGTTATGCAAACAAAATTTTACTATGCCTTTGCTGAGAAGACTTTAGAACATAAACAATGTTTTTGTGTGGTGGCTTCCTAAGTCATTTTTTGACGTCGTTAATATGGTACCACCCCCGTGTGTGAACCGCTAACGTGTCCTTATATAGCACTAAAAAACTGTTTACTATAGCAGTTTGAAGTATCACAAAACCTGAAAGTTAAAACTGTAAATGAGGATTTGGAATTAGGCAATAGATCTCCTTCTTTATTGTTGGCAAATGCGACAGGTGAGTGAAAATCATGTAGACGTATCCTCTCTTAAGAACATCTGGATGAGGCGTTTACCAACTCAAGTTAAAGCCGTTTTATCTTTTAGTTCACAGAGCCTTAACAAGTTAGCGGAAATGGCTGACAATTCATTTAGTTTTCGCAAGGAAGTATAAACTCTTTTTCTGATGATAATTCGAGTTTTGGTCACATTAGTCGTCCAGATGAGCAATTGTTTATGATGCAATAATAGTTAGACGAATTCTCGAGATTGGTTAGAACGGGTTCAAGACATGCATCTCCGAAACCACAACTTAGAGAAAGTCCATCAGTATCTAGAGCTGTGCTAAAAAACGGGAAGGTTGACAGTGCTGGTACCATTTTAGGTATCGAGAAAAGGCGAAACGTTGCGTACTTCATTTGCATTCGGAAAAAAACTCGAATAACTCACAGGAGTAGTGACGATTTAGGTTTCAAGATTGGATGTATATGTCATTCACATTCAAGATTGGATGTATATGTTAAAAGGAAAGTATTTTCAAAAATAGATTTGGTACGTGCTTATCGCCAAATATATGTGCACCCTCCAGATATACCCAAAACTGCCATTATTTCACCTTTCGGACTTTTCGAATTTCCATTTTTAAACTTTGGTCTTTGTTTTGCCGTGCATTTTTTTTTAAAAAAGTTCATTAATGATGTTTCGTGAGGATTCGATTATTGTTTTCATTACTTGCATGACATTCTAATTGCTAATGAAAACTATATCGAGCACAAAATGCATTTGGTAGAAGTTTTCAAACGATATAAAAATTATGGTATCGCGTTGAACGAGTCAAGATGTTACTTTGGTAAAAATACAATAGATTTTCTAGGGAATAAAATTGATGACAAAGGATGTATTCCTGTTAGTGAAAAGGTTCCAGGAATTGTACACTACTCAAAACCCTTTACTATATCTGACTTGCTGCGGTTCTTAGGTATGGTAAATTATTACCATAGGTTCATTCCAGATATTGCCTCTTTTTTGTCACCGTTGAATCGGCTGTTAATCGGTGCAAAAAAACGTGATAAAAGAGAAATTCAATGGAATTCGGAAAGGGAGAAAAACTTTGAGGAAAGTTTTATACCATCCTTCTGTTGATGCAAAATTAGCGTTGTTTACACATTGCAGTGATTTTTCTATGGGAGGAATCCTCCAAGAAATTTCTTCTGATGGTCTGGACATCTCGGATTCTTTTTGAAGAAGTTATCATCTGCACAATGTAAATATTCCCCTTACGACAGAGAATTATTGGCAGCGTATAGTACCATACAGCACTTTCAACATTTATTGGAAGCTCGTATATTTACTTTGCAAGTAGACCATAAACCTTTAATCCTCGCGTTTTCACAGAAATATGAAACCGCTCCTCCCAGATGGTAGAGACAACTAGATTTTATTTCACAATTTACTACTGACATTCGGTACTTATCAGGTAAATGTAATGTCGTAGCTGACATTTTGTCTACGATTAGTGAAATATAGTTTTCCTGAATGTCGAATTTGGAGTTTTGGTCAAAGTTTCAAAAAAAAAAAAAAAATGATGAGGAGTCAAAGCAATTTTAGAAGGTAGCACGGAATTCAGTGGTAAGTTGATAAAAATACAAATGCCTGATGGCGCTAATCTGCTATACGCCGATCTATGTTCCTCATCAGTTAAGACGTAAAGTTTTTAATTAGTTGCATAGTTTGTTACACCCAGGGATGCGCGGTACTAAGCACCTCTTAGGATCGAAATATGTATTGCCACGTGTGAATAAGGATATAGGCGTACGGCATTTTGACTGCGGAGCTGTGAGGAGATTTGAAGAAAAATAGCAAACGATCTTTTCTCCACTCACTTAAGTTTTAAATTTGTAAATGTTAAGTTTGAGATAAATGAATTGTTCTTTGCCTCTCAAAAAAAAAAAAAAGTAAATATTACGATAAAATCGTTTGCTTAAATGATTATTGAAGAAATTTGCTCCTGTGCGATTGTCAAAAAAAAACCATTATTATTATGTGTTGTTCTATAAATTATTCAATCGGTCTACGGTTGTAATGATTAAAGCCTTAAAATAAGTATTATTTAAAGTCTCCAACATTTGAAGTTTCTTTTACGTAGAGTGTAGTCCGTTATCAGTGTGGCTAAACTAATTTAATGGATCAGTTTTGTGCAGTTAAAGTGAACTTTTTAATGTAACAGCTCTCCGAAACGACAGAAAAGTTGCTTGCATTCCGCACACCTTCTGAAAGAACATTATGGGGAATTGACGATTTTATCAACACAGTCCTTCCATATATTATTATTTCAACGACGTTTTATAATTCAATGAATGTGTTACAACAATTAAGCGCTTACAGATCAAAGTCTATGTCTTCTGAAGGGCATATCGTCAAGCTTCAATGGTCAACGAAAAGTTTTGGGTTATTTTTTTTTAAAATTATCATTCAAGGTTACATGTTATACTTTAGGTTACATGTTACATATTATGTTACAAGGTTACATGTTACATGTTACATGTTACAAGGTTACATGTTATACATATAGCTGCATTACGGTTTGAGGTTACATGTCAGTGGATGGTATAATTTAGTAATAATTGATAGAATAAGGAATCAATTCTGTTATCTGAACATTTAAATAGATAATCTACGCCATAGTGTGGCATAATTAGAACTTCAAAAATCGTTTATGTTTCAGTAAGGTAATGATCCAAATTATACAGCTCGAACTGTACAATAATGTCTGCTCTGGAATTTTCAAAAACAGCTCAAAATCCCTCATCAGTCACTCGATATTAACCGCTCTGAAAACTTGTGGGATTACCTTGATATACAAATTTGGAAACAAGAGATAAAAAAATATGAATGATATCAGAAGATTTCTTTTGGAGGAGTGGCAGAAAATATTATCTTCGATGACCTAAAATTTAGAGAACTTAATGTCATCAAGAATGACTAGTTTCTTTTGCAAAAACTAGTAATTACCCTACTAATTACTAGTTTTTGCAAAAGAAACTAGTAAAAATTATCTTTTTTTCTTTCCCTGTTTTACCTGCATACTTATATTTGTGACATGAATTACAAGTTAATTTTAAGTTAAACTATTTTTGCAAATTACATGGATGATTTTTTGTGATAACTTTCGTGTTAAAATTAAATATAAGTTAGCATTTTTTTAAATGCATTTTAATTTTGAATGTAATATACTTATATACCTCTTATTCTTTGAAAAACATCAACATTATTACTGTGCATATTTACTTTTGTCACTCACTGTATTTTTGTATTTTCTAAGGTTCTGAGTGTTTAACAAGCAAATTCTGCAGAGACTGGACTTCTGAAATAAAGCCCGAATCAGAGTGAATACAAATGTTTAAGAAAAAATCATAGCTTGAGGAATTGATTCAATCTGCTAGCCAAGCGAAATGGTCAAAGCATGGCTTTTGAAGTAATTATTCACAATAATTTTAAAATGATCTAAAGTCTTAATGTCCTGAAATTACATGACATTTATAAAAGCTAAAAGGACGATTAATAAGTAATTCTGATCATACACAGTTCTACAATTGAGATACATCCTTAAATTAAGTCGATAAAGTATAAAATGTAGGAAAATAAGGAAATCATTCAGAATATTCTATCTATACTCCTTTCCTGTTAATGCCACAATAACAAGAATAGACTCTTGCGCCATAAATATATTCACTCGACGTATCTTATTAACGATTTCGGCATTCGACCCTCGTCGACAGAAATCCTGTAAGCTATATGTATTCTAAAGAACTTATGCAAAGAAGCACCAACTGAAGCGAAGTGCCTCCCTTCTCCGTATAAATTATAAATATTTCACCTTGTTGAAAACATTCTGGCTGTTGATTCCTCAACAGTATTCCCAATAAAAGGTTATATAAACAAACCTAAATTTCTCTGTGACTATTGCTTTGTTGTTAAACACAAGGAACGCGAAATAGTTTTGTATGGATTTTGAAGCTTTATGCAAAAACGGAAGAATTGTGTAAGATTTTCAAACATGTAATGCAAAATTAAAATACTAGGCTTCAAAGATTACTAAAAAAACGGTGAAGGATCTATGAAGGTCGTACCAAAACACTAACAATATGCTAAAAAACAATTTTGTATTTTAAAAATGAAAATTGATATGTCTAACTCTTAAAAATAAATTTGAGAATTCCTTAAGCTTCAACATTCTTCGAGTAAAATACTATAAAACAAAACTCTAAGCAAAATAAAATTGTTTGTAATCTTTCATATCTAGATAATAAATTCTTAAATATATTTTTTTTTCGAAAGTAATAGAAATAAAAATGCACAAAATGAAAAAAAATATAAATATATATTACATATTTTTTTAAAAAAAATATTTATATAACAAACACATATTTGTCGAACTTATGCATATTCGAGTGCTAGTATTTAATACAATGCATGTAAGACACTATTACATTTTTCCAGTTTGTAATATTAAACATTGTGCTTGAGCGTGTGTCACACAAACGAAAGAATCTCTGAAATAATTTTTCTGTGTAAGAAAACAAATAATCTCAACTCTTTTTTCCCTACAAGAATTGTTTCAGGCGTTTCCTTATTCATTTCATAATTTTTTAACATTTGTTTCAAGCCCTCTACACTTCTCTGTTACCTGACTGTGAAATGATTGATTGAAAATTAATTTTTTTATACAACGACAAAGAGTATTATTCTACCAACTGTGAAATCCATATTCATCTCAAAGGAATCAGCCTTCCATTACAGTGAATATATAGTAAATGAAAATTAAAAAAGAATATTTAACTCACACAGGCAAATGCAATATCAACGCATTACCAAAATCATTATTTCAACGTAAACCTCATGAAAAATTTTAAATTTAAAGATATAATATTTAATTTCTACCGGATTAAATTATACATTAATCTCATTTCTACTGGAATAATCTTAGACAACTAATTTTTGAGGAAGTTACATGTAAGCTTCCAGATGACACACCGCTTCCTAGTACTTGTGTGCAAAAAATATGAAAATTTATTCTTTATGATGGCAATTTTACTCTACCTCATTTACAAAATATAATTAAATAAGTATTAAAATAAATTATCCCTTCAGTTATAAATCAAAATCTTTGTGGGCTTACCGAAGACCAAGAAACTCCACCACTGATTAAAGGATCGATGCGTTTAAGAATGAAAAATAATTTTAAAATTACGATCCAATTACCTGAAACGTCAAAGTGTACGAAGAATTAGCTTATTGCGTTCTCTGATTAAAAAATTCTTAGGAACGTTTTAAAAATATCAACTAAACTCTTTTGAAGTATAATGACGTTCATTTTCATTTTTTTTTTTCAATTACGTTCACTTAGGAAATTGAATCGAGATCTGATAATTCTAATTGATTCAATTTATCTATCATAAAAAAATATGTACAATATCTGTAATATCTAATTCAAGAAGCTAAGAAATGTTTTAACTGCTTGAATCAAACATTAGAGATTTCGAAACTTGCGAAATGCAAATAATTTTCTTTCATATCTGTTTTTGTCTATTTTTGCCATTTTAAAATTTCTATTGATCCGTTGTTTATTAACATCGCATTGAGAAGTCATACAAAGGCTTTGGGCGAATAGTTTCATAATATTTATACCCTTTCAATGAACGCGGACAACATCTGAGCTGGTACCCTCCCTGTATATTCTTCCACACCACGACAGTGGGAGGACTAGGGAACGTAAAAGATTCCTACAGCTCCACTGAATCATGGGTCCAAAATGTGTCAGGTCTCGAATACACGATTCGACGGAAATAAAGTCGGCTTAGATCTCTGAAGCATGTTCAACCAGGTCCCATGGCTGAAAATTTTTAAAGGAATTATTAAAAATAATAATTTTTCCTTCCATCTTTTGATTTTCAGAATTATAAAATTAATATAATTTTCACAAAAAAATAAAAAGAGAATTAATGCAACAATGAGAACTGTTTGATTCGATATCTTTAATCACAAGACTAAAATTTTATAAAATAAATGGCGCTATTTATCTGCTTTATAATTAATTGATTTTATGAGGTCAGAAGACTGTGAAAGCCTTTCGACTCTACAGGCTGACACAGTCCTTTAAATATAACTAATTTACATTCTTCTTTCTTAAAATTCTAAGTATAAAACAAGAAATATACGTAATTTGAAAAAATATCCTGATTTCATATTAACAAACAAAGTATAATTTAAAACAAGTCTTTCATGAAAGTACATTATTTTTAAGATCACTTTGATATGCAACAGGACAATTATTGGCGACGGACCTTGTAATAATATATCTGGGTCAAGTGTCGAGGACAACCTCTGGGCTAAGAACTTCCTCTAAAAAATTCCCCATCACAACAATGGGTGTACTTTGGGCATAAAAAGGGATGAAAATGATTCAGCCCTACTAGACTACGATTCTTTGTCAAGAGGAGCAAGTCCAGGACCATTAACACTAGTATACCATTGCAATTAAAAAACTACATTCATAGTAATATTTATGTATACATTCGAAGCTTATAGTTTGTTAAAAAAGGCTTCGAGTTTATCAATTTGAATTTACTTCCCGTTCGAGCGTTTTTAATAGATATTCAATGTTAAAGGTGTTATTTGCGTGCTTTCCTGAATTCAAACCAGAAGGTTATGAGAAAAAATTGCAAAATTTCTTGCGGTTAATCCAAATAAACAAAAATGTTTAGCTTTCACCAAACCAACTTTTTTATACGTTAAGTCTAACAGTCTATATAGAGCGTCCTTTCACGACGTCATGTGAATATTTGCTCCAACAAAATTTGCTTATCTAGTAGACTGACTATGGGTTCGAGATTGTTAGGATCGTATTCTTTAACTCGTTTCATTGCTGTAATGTGACGTTATATCATGAAAGGTTTCTTAAAAAAAATAATCCATGGATTGTTGGCCCCAATACTATTTAAATTTACAAACATTCTGTAAAACCAAAGCTTTCGAAATTAATTAAAATAAATATAAATTGTTTTTGTAAAATCTTTTGCACCTTACTATTATTTAAATATATATTTTTTTATGAACAAAAGGTACATTTTTCTTATTATTTTTTCTATTTTTTTTATATCCACGATAGTAAAAGTTGTACCAAATGATCCAATACAACTCGTAAACCAAACAAAAAAACTTGAAAAATTAACTTTGCTTAAAACGCAAGCTGCTATGTAAAAATAATGATTATCACAAAATTCGTTTTGTAGCTATTTTTAAATTTACGAAAGCTTAGGTATTCATTTTGGAAAAACAATTTATTTCACAGATTTTGTTTTGTCAAAACTCAACAATCACTATAATGAAATTTTTAAGACGCAAGAATTTTATGGTAACAAAAACTGTTCTGACGAAAGAGTTGAAATTTCTTCGTTTCGCAGAATCTGTTGCAAACAACGAATATATAAAAATTATTTTATGATAAAACAATAATTTATTTGAATTTATTATTTTTATTTTATCTAATGTTAAATGAGGTAATTCAAATGATACTTTCTAGCTTCGGTAATTAACATACCAGACATAATTCTACAAAAACTTAAGAAACCGTTTTTGACAAACGGTTGAGATTATTGGTTCGAAGCCAATCATAACTATGTTGAGCGTTTGGTTCGAACTCAGTTTCCATCGAAGCCAAAAATGTATAACAAAGGAGGAATTCTAAATTTCAAATAGAGCTGATGTGATATGGAAGTCAGATGAAGTTAAAAAATGCAAATATCCCTCCTTATATAAATAATTTGAAGTAGCATTGTTTCAACGAAAGAAAATTCTCTAAGTATAAAATTACAAAATAAAGTGGTAAAACAATTTGGATTTTACTCGATGTAAACTTAATTCTACAAAACCGTAAGAAGCCATATTTGCCAAACGGACGAGATTTTTAGTTCGAAGCCAACCATAATTATGTTGAGTGGTTGGTTCGGACTCAGTTTCCATCGAAGCAAAAAATTTATAACAAAGGAGGAATTTGGAATTTCAAATAGAGTTGATGTGATGTGGAAGTATGAAGAAGTTAAAAAGTGCAAATATCCATCCTTATATAAATAATTTGACTTAGCATTGTTTCAAAGAAACAAAATTCTCCAAGTATAAAATTACAAAATAAAGTGATATAACAATTTCGATTTTACTCGATGTAAATTTTGAAAAATATATTCATTCTGTGCAAGTTAGATTTAATCAGAATTCTGTTTATTTTGAAAGGCGACCATTTCTAAAAGAAACATCAAATAAGGGTAATTTGACTTGAATTATTCTGTAATCAGAAAACTAAATTATAATGCTATATTTTAATTAAAATACATATTAAAAATCTGTAAAACAGAAACTCTTTGGTACGGGATGGATTTATATTTTAAATAGAATGAACCAAAAATACATTATTTTAAAAATAAGTGCTACATGGAACGTATTAGGAATTAGTGTTTTATTCGTAAGAACTATTTCTTGAAATTAATTCTAACCACTTCAATAAATGATAACAATTTGTTTTTAAAAATAAAAGTATAAGATTTTATTCGAATGGGATTAAAAATATTATAGGCACATATACTTTGTTTACTTCCGAAACTTGCGTACAAAATTACATATACACATATACTGCTGTTTGTAGAAAATGCAACACCATGAAAGAATCATCAGAATCAAATGAAATTTAATGCAGAAACGACTTGTACTGATACAAATAAATGATGAAATTTTCAAAACAAAAGAAACAAATTAAGCGTCCGAAATCAGTATTTGGTACAGCCACCATGCGCTGCAATAAGTGCTGCTATACGACGAGGCATGGAGTCAAACAGATGTTGAATATCTGCTTGAGGAAGAGAATTCCATATCGCTTGTATGCGCAACCAAAGTTCGTCTTTGGAAACTGCAGGACGCGGATCACGAGCGAGAACGCCGACCAACCATATCCCACACGTGCTCAATAGGCGACATATCCGGTGAATAAGCAGGCCAAGGAAGAAGTTGCATGCGTTGTGCTGAACAGAAGTCTCGAACAGTCCGCGCAACATGTGGGCGTGCATTATCCTGCTGAAAGATAGCTCCAGGGATGCCTTGAAGGAAAGGAACGACTTCGGGCTGTAGCACTTCACGGACGTACCTGTTGCTATTGAGATTACCCTCAATTCGTATCAAATTGGATCGTCCATGATACGAAATCGCACCCCAGACCATAACTCCGGGTGTTCGACCACTATGTCGTTCAATAATACACTCAGGAAGGCAGCGTTGACCGGCATAACGTCTAACACGAACACGGCCATCATGGGTCCACAAATTGAAGCGTGATTCATCTGAAAAGACAACTTGGTGCCAATCAGCTCGCCTGTCTCTGTGCTCAAGAGCCCACTGCCGACGCAGCCGTCGATGATTCGCCGTGAGGGGAATCCTGTATAAAGGCACCCTTGCACGCAATCCACGGCGCAGCAGACGACGACGAATTGACGAAGCCGACAATTGTACACCTGTAGCAGTAGACCAACGTGCTGCCAGCTGCCTGGAGGAAGCTGTGCGATCATTCACCGCCATGCGGAGCAGGTGTCGATCATCGCGCTCTGACGTCACCTTCTGTCGTCCAGTGCCTGTTTTTCGAGTTGTTCGGTGCTCGTCGGTCCACTGCTTCCAAACTCGCATCACTGTGGAACTGTTCCGCTGCATACGAGCTGCTATTGCGCGATAGGAAAATCCTCCTTCTCGAAGGCCGATTATCCTCCCTCGTTCAAACTCCGTAAGTTGCTTGAATTTCTTATTCTTCCGTCGTGGAGGCATACTCAGGTCTCACTAAACGTTTGCCACTAACAAATAATCATAGACTTTTTTCAACGTCCAGCTACAGCACTTTATTTATACGCTTTCAGCATCAATTCAGAGGGCGCTGCGCGCGCCGCGCACGTGCGATGGCTCTGAAACTTTATTAATTTGCATAATATCCTATAATTGACATTTGCTGCGAATTTCATTTGATTCTGATGATTCCTTCATGGTGTTGCATTTTCTACAAACAGCAGTTTATATAGGACTTTCGGAATGCAGTAATCGCAATATTTTGTTTCTCGAACGTATTTATATCCTAAACAGTTCATAATGATTAAAATTGAAAAAGAGATGATTCATTAATAAAATTAGCTCAATTGAACATTATATTTCATTTGCTGGCTAATATTCTTTTACATCGCACAAATAAGTATACTGAAGAAAAATTTAATTCTATGAAATTTCGTGTTTAACTGTCTTTTTTCGTTGCATGGTTGAAACAATGTTAAATGAGATTGCATTTCGAAAGAAAAGTTTCGGGAATCACACCTGAAAATCGTCTCAACCACATGAGTGTAAAGATGTTTAACTAAGCTTTCTCATCACTGTGAATGCGAAGATGTTGATTCAGGTGATTTTTTTGATTAAACTTTTTTCCACATTTATCACACCTGAAATTTTTCTCACCACTATGAATGCGAAGATGTTGTTTTAGGTTACTTTTTTGATTAAATTCTTTTCCACAGTATTTACACTTGAAAGGCTTCTCACCACTATGAATGATAAAATGTTGATTCAGGATAACTTTTAGAGAAAATCCTCTGCCGCAGATGTAGCACTTGAAAGGTTTTTGTCCAGTATGAGCTCGAAGATGATCTTCGTATTTAGATTTATTAGTAAATTGCTTCGAGCACCATTTACACTTCAAGAGATTTTCGCCAGTATGTAGTCGACTATGATCTTTGAGACTACTTTTATGAGAGTAGGATTTACCGCAGATCTTACATTTATACGGCTTATCGTATGAGCTTGAAATAGATTGTTTGTTGATAGTAGATGTCCCTTTTTTTGGCTCCAAATTATCAACTGGATTAATTTCAGATGCATTGCACTTGACTTTTAACTCTTCAGAATTTTTATAGGAATTTCGCAAAATATTGTCATCCAGCTCTCTATTCAAGAAAACTATTGTGGGTTTCTTAAATAACTTATTGGAATCATTAGAGCTTCCGATAGAATCTAGAAGAGCAATGTTGTTCTTGCATTCCTTCTTTGTAGGTTTCTCAATTATTCCATTGGAATCATTCAATTTTCTAATGGAATCTACACTTGAGATGTCCTTCTTATTTTCATTATTTTGTGTTGTGTTTTCAGTTATTCTAATTTGTATTGAGCAATTATCTTGGGATTCGCTTAACACAGTATTATCATTTCGAGTTGTAGGATTTGTCCTATTGTAAACTGAATTTTTTGAGTGGATGATAAGAAAATGGTCAGTGTATATCGTAAAATCACTAAACGTTTTACCGCAACATTTCCACAGATCACGATTCATTCTGCAGTTGTCGTCTACTTCTGATACAACAGTTACTCAAATTTTGGTTTTAAGCAGTTAAGTTACTACCGACTGCAAAGAGAATGATAAAAAATGTGTAATGCTGAAAAGGGTTTTTTGATTCATGTCAGTTACGGTTATTGAAAAGGTAGCATTCTTAAATTCTTAATTGATTGTTTTAATTTTTATTAACTTCCCCCTTAGAAGCAACACGGAGCTATTGTCGTTGGACCTCGCATCTTTTTAGCGTCTCTGGAGTGACAAGGAAATAACTTTAAGAAATATATATATATATATACTCTCCTTACAAATTTCCAAAAAATGCCGTTTTCGGAATGTTAGAAAAATTCCCGCTGTGCATAAAAATAAATACTTTAATATTTCTTTCTTCTTTTTATTACTATTTTGTTTGTGGCTCTTATTATTATCATCCAGAATGTCTGTTCGACATCTATGGTTTAGCCATTTTCCCCAGAATACCCAAGAAAGAGGGAAAAATCGACGCAGGCAATTAGTGTAATTTGTGAGTCGAAATTATATGCTACAGAGACAACAAAATTTTATGGAATGAAGCTGCAAAAGCACAGGAAAGATAATAAGGTTGATATCAGATCCATAGCATTGTACTTCAAGTTAACTTGGCTAAAAAATTTCATTGTTTAGAACAAAATTGTTAGACATTAATTAATTATTTGAAATGTGTTGCTAAAGTTGGTAATATCTGATTTAATATATTTTATAGTATTTTAATTATAATTAACTGATCAATAACTGATTTATAGTATTTTAATTACTCCAATAACCTTTTTTAAACTCCAATTAATTTTTTCTGACATGCCTTTCAGACACAAGAGGGAAGCATAAACATCGGGTAATTTGAACTAATAATTGCCTTATTCCGGGAAAACATCCATAATTTTTATTTGTTTCAGTATTTAAATAAATGCTTAAAACTAATTATTATAAGTAAGTACTATATTTAAATGTATGAATACGAAGATAATTTAAGTTTTCAGTCGCCGTTTGGATATCATATATAAGGATAAATAAATGAGGCTTTATCTACGAGTAATCCACCGTTTCGAAATTCATTATTCATTTAAAATGAATAAGAACATATGAAAAGTTTCGGAAAGAAACATCTCTATTTAATGCCTTATGATGAATACTTTATCATGAACGGGGCAGCTTATTGGACACAGATACGGGCTTACGTCCCGCGGTTTATATCAAATCGTGGGTTGAAAACTTGCTGCCATTAAATACTCGACGTTTAGCCAGGGCTGATGCACGATAAATATGTTGTGGCTCAAAGTATTCTATTTTGTGTTGTGGAAGTAGGAAGAGAGGGATGTCAGCACAGATGTCATCCTCGTCACTTGAGAGAGGTTCAAAATTACGTGGTCCGTTTCCATAAGTCTTTTGTTGCTTCAAGTGTGATGTTAGTTAAATCAATCTCTATTTTACTATAATTATTTTCTGCACTGGAAATAAACTAAGATCGAATTGAGCTTATTTGAAAATGCTTTTGCAATCGTGTTTCGGAATGAATGTGCTAAATTCAGAACGTAAATCACTTGTAGAAAGGATAGGTTATAACATAGGAAATATTTTTAAAAACTAGGTTAATCACTGAGAGCGTAACGTTTTCATTGATTTTTTTTTTAATTTATGATTATGCTACCTTTAAAGATTCCTTTAAAGTTTTTATATTTGTATAATCATTTGATCATACAATTCGAAATTCGAAATCAGATTATTTAGAAAGAAAATATTAAATTCAAATTCTATTGCTTTTTGTGACTTTTATTTTGCTCCAAATATTTTAATGCCCTCATTGTTTGTCTTTGAATCATTTTGTAGTTTAATGATTTAGCAAATTTGTATTTAAATATTAGAGTAAATATTTTAGATTCATGATCAAAAAATTGTTTATCGCTTATTCTAAATATTTGATTTCAGACTTCATAAATTCATCTAATTTTATTAATGACCATGTAATTATTTAATTTTAATATTGAAATGTTTTTTAAAAGTCCTTTTTGCTGCAATATTCCTTGTCCAAATTTAGTTACGCATAAAATTCGGTTGCGATTTGTTCGAATGCGGTGAGAACGAAAATAAGCAATGATCGCGGAAATACTCAATTTCGCTTCTATGTTGTTTCATTAAGAACGATTTTGTGAATTTCCTATGTTTTCGGTTGATCAATCATATCCAGATGCTTAAAATGTTCATACGTCTGTGATAGCTGTTCTTAGCTAACTTATGTGCAGTTTATTTTTATCCAAGGACAGAAATAATCTGTAACGTCTGTAACCAGTGATTTAAATACCCTCGTAGAATGATCAATTTTTAACATATTTTATGAAAATATGGTTGTTCAAATTGTTGTAATCATATTCTTCTATCAATATGCTCACTAAGAATCCTACAGGGTATCCCAGAAATCAAGACAAGCTTTAAGGAAATATATGGGAGAAAAAAATAGAAGAGATGAAAATAGGAAAAGCTAATTTTATGTACATCAATGATAAGGTCTTCCCATGAATGGCTTGTACTAATTAAATGTTAAAATAAGTGATCGTTTCCATCAGCCTTTTTGTTTCTTCTAGTGTAATTACTGCTTCTGGTGGTTTATAGCTCTAGAAGATTCGGTTTCAATTGTAAAATATTTTTTTCAGTAACACAAAGTGACTTACGGTTCTCTTCTGTAGTCTCACATGTATTTTTCAATCATTGATTGCGGTATGAAGCTCTACCTATTGTATTCGACATTTTTATTCTTAAGCATTCCTTCTGAATAAAATTCAATAAAACTTTAAATGCAATAAAATGCCATGTTTTATTTCAATTACATACGATATCATACTTCATTAATTTTTAAGACCTAGGAAAGTGTAGTATAGTGTCCTAATTCAATAGTCTTACTATGTATCGAATCTTGTGAGGAATAGGAGATGCAGAAACCTCGAACTATTAATATTGTTGGAGAAAAGTGTTGCCGTATAGTCCTCTAAGACTCGCGTAAATTTTATATCTTTAAATACCCTTAGAGTTTTTGTATTCACATTGCATCAAACTAGAAGATTATTAAACACATGAATTCAATTTCCCAATTGTGCCACAGTAATACTGTAATTTAATTTCCAATATTTTAAATCGAGAAAATTGATTGATTATATTTTAAACACACTTTTCTTTTATTTATTACCTTGTTATCTTCTATTTAATGGGTTCATTACGTTCCATGAAATAAATATTCTGTGACTGGAATTTATCATTTAAATTTGGAAACGCAATGCAGCTTTTCGTAGGACTATCGGAATTTTGTATTAATCTTCATATTTAATTTGACATTTCCATTTTGCAAATCTCAGCCGTAAAGGATATTTTTAAATTGAGAAGATCATGATTTCTTTGATGACTTGAAGCTTCTTAATTCTGATCAGCATAATATTTTCAATTGTTACATTCCAAATGACAAATTTTATGATATATCTAAAAAGAGAATAGACTAAATGGAAAATCCCTTTCAAGATTTTTTTTTCACTTCCAGTTATTAAGTGTTTCAAATAAAGT
This sequence comes from Nephila pilipes, assembly GCA_019974015.1. Classification (NCBI taxonomy): domain Eukaryota; kingdom Metazoa; phylum Arthropoda; class Arachnida; order Araneae; family Nephilidae; genus Nephila; species Nephila pilipes. The sequence goes on along the minus strand of BMAW01007668.1, from coordinate 17,059 downwards.
GGTGGCTGAAATGTAGGTAGGTAGGCAGTTTGATAATAATCCACCTCTTTTCAGTTTGTAGTGGGAATCAAAACATAACAAGTAACATTTCTTTTCGTCACATCAGTTCCAGTTTATTTATTATAACAAGGAAGTACTAGAACAATCTATTTAAAAAAGGATTTATTTTTATATTTCCACTGTTGCATAACTATTCTGTAAATGAAGCCACGTCTTAGTGGAGTCAACTATAGCATTTTACTACAACAAATTTCGCTCAACTGTGTTCCTGAAATGTCAAGGTAGTAATTTCGTGGGCGGCGTTGTTTTCTTTGAGTCGTGGAATCGAGTCCTGATTATATGATGCACCCTTCATTCAAATGGGCTGAGTACACTTTAAATCTTTCGAATCTCAAAATCTCGCATGTCCGTGGTGTACTACTATTCGATTATATATACTGTTTAATATACTTATTTTAATATACTGATCCTTTGAAACACAACGATCAATTTATCGAATTTAACAAGGCTTAAAGATACACCGCAGAATTATTTAGCAAGAAGACGATTCATAATAGTTTTTAGGGTCCGCCATGGCCTGGTGGAACAAATTTATAAACGCCCTTAATGACCGATGTGGCGATTACGGTCTTAACGACAACGTCGATCGAAAACCTAAAATGAAAGCGCGTGCGAGACATGAAACATGATATATACATTTTAAATTTAAAAAATTTAAAATTTACATGTAGTTAAGGAACGTTATTTCTTCCATGATATATCTTAAAATAAATGGATTGAAAAATAAATTTTAATAACTTCTAAGGTTCGGATATGAACCAAATATCATTGTGGGTTTGATTACCAAAAGAACATGAGAAGGTAACAACACTTAATGGTCCAATGCGTTATAGTTCACTAAAGAAATCGTAATCGTAATTAAGAGTCAATGAATAATTGGGGTCTACATAAGAATACCTGAAATCATTTTTCAATAGTCAATGGAATTGATGTTTGCAACTTATAGATTTACAGTCTAGTTTAAAGAATATTTGACACTAAACAGATTTTTTTTTTTTTATTTCGAATGCACAATCCTAATTATTAACATAAATGAAAACAAACATTATCTGTAACTGTAATCGTCGAAAATTAATACTTATAATTCGGTTTATAATTTGTGTCATAATTGTACTGCTTTCTCTTATAGAATTAGAAGTAACTTCCTGTTATAAAATCAGAGTTTAGAAAACATTTATTTTCAGAAGAAACTATTAAATAATCATGGATCGAAGAACGTGCATATATTGTGGTAAAATATTCGCTAGCATTTTTGAGCGGATTCAACATGTAAATAGCGTCTGCGAGGGAAATGAAGTTAGAGAAGAAATAAATCTTGAAGGTATATCAGCAAAAGACTTTTCAGAAGATTTCGAAAAGAAGTCCAATAGGGTATTTGAAAACTTTATAAACTCTCTTCGAGGTAACGAAAGCACGAGGATAAACACAAATGAAGGTCAGAATAGTAGGTCAAATTATTTTATCAGTGCCGGAGATGAAAGAACCTTAAATGTCTTAAATAGCGAAGTGGATAATAATGATTGCGATGAATCTATAAAAAGTTCTGAAAGTTCGAATATTGAGTGTCAACTACTTGAAAGTCAAAAATTAGGTACTTTCGAGGAAAAGGAAAAAGCATCCACCAGCGATACACTTATTAGGCATGTATTCCAGAAGTCTTTTGGTAGTGATATGTGCGACAAAAGTTATTCTCATCAAAGTGGTCTTTGCGCTCACCGTCGTAATCATACTAAAGTGCATCTCTACAAATGTGAGTTGTGCCCGAAAGAATTTCAAAGCAGAGATGATTTTAAAGATTATCTTCGCACACACACAGGACTAAAAACTTTCTGTTGTGACTTGTGTGGGAAAGCATTTGCTACGAAAGATCAACTTAGTAGACATCTACTCGTTCATGCTGTAGGAAAGCCCTTCAACTGTGAATATTGTGGAAAAGAATTTATTAGAAAAGAGAGACTTGATGTACATCTTCGCACTCACACTGGTGGAAAGCCCTTCCAGTGTGAAGATTGTGGAAAAGCATTTAATCGAAAAAATAACCTTAATGCTCATCTTCGCACTCATACTGGTGATAAGCCCTTCCAGTGTCAGTACTGTGGAAAAGAATTTTATCGAAAATATAACCGTGATAAGCATCTCAGAATTCATATTCGAAAGAATCCTTAAAAGTGCGTTTTGTGAGTTTGAGTACGTGTGCTGTTTCAGAAACAATATTCAAATTATTCATTTAAGTAAGTTATAAATACTCGTTCATGCACAAAATAAATAACATGGATATCTCTGTAAAAGCACTTCTGTAAAAATTGAATTTAAAGAATAAAGATGAGAAAATAAAGTACTGGAATCATAGGAACTATAAAAACTTTCGATTAGAAAATTTTGTGATTGGATGCACCGCGTTTTGAAATTTCTTAATCTTTGTATTTGAAATAGAGAGATGCTTGAGATGACTACGATGCAAGAAAGTGTATTGTTGAGGAAAAAAGTAATTTTATTACAAAACGGAATGTTTTTCGTGAAATAAAAGATGTGTTTCGTCGAAAATGAAGTTTGAAAAAGGACTACTGTGAATAAAAATACACCGTTTTATTATTTTTATTACTGCTTTATTATTTGGAATGCAAACTGAAATGTCGTTTTGGAAAAATTCCTATTTTTTATTACATTTTTTGCATGCTTTATCCAGCATCATAAAACCTAAATAATATTGTGTGCACTGTAAGTATTTGTACATTTACTTTTAATAAAGTGTTAATAATTTCGTGGAAAATGCTATTTTTTGTTATTTAATGAATAGGTACGAATTGATTTACTGTATTACTTTCTGATTATAAATGAACTGATCATTCAATATACTTTTCACGTCGTGCTAAGTTTTAACATTTAAATGCCATTTTTAGTACTATACGCAACCTTTAAAATAAAACGATATAATTGGTTTTTAAATATGTTAGGTTTTAGAATAAATTTTAAAATTTAAATTATTTAATATAATGTTTTTCTTTTAAGAGATAATTTTTGGAAGGAAATGTCACTATTTTTAATGCTTCTTTTGACCAACGATTGATTTGTTAATTATATATATTTCTATTTGTATTAGAAAAAGGTTTGAAATAAACCAGACTTATTCTAATTACAAAGAAGTCAAAAACATTTGTGGAATGATTAAATTCAACGTAAGCAATTCTTCCACGTAAAAAATGGAAAAGTGAAAACCTGTAATTTTTAACTCAAATTGTTTTTATTTGTTTTGATATATAATTATCAAATGAATACTTATTCTGAGAATGGATTTCTAAGTTTTCATGTCTGATACAGTGCATTTTTTTCACCTCTAGATATTACCTAATACAAAATGAACCAAACTTCATTGCCCATGCTGTTCTTAAAACTTAGGAGTCTTATCCAGAATTGTAAAGATTAATATAGAAGCATGGATAAGAAGGTAAATATTCGACTCCAGTTTATCCATAATGTATATAATTTGAATAAAGGAGCAAAAGTCCATCCCTCTGTGGATGTTTTCGAATAAGGTTTTTAATAACAATGGAACACATAATTCATACATACATGTATAAAAATGCTTCAAGATATTTTTAAGTCTATTAAAGAAGTAAATAATATCAATTTTATAGATAATGTATTTTAGAGGAATATACTAATATGTATCTAATTCGAGTACCCACTTAAGTGGAGTGTTACGTTAAAGGAGGAACTGAAATTGACTGTACATTGTGGATAGCCTACAGCTTCCGCGCTTTTGTTTCAAATTCAGTGAGGATATTGCCTCGTAGTTTGCAATCAACCATAGCGATGAGGTTCCAGAGTTCCCGGTTTTCAAACCCAGTGCAGACAACATTAAATTAGTTTGGTTTGATTTAATTAATGTCGCATTTGGTGGTATATGGTTATTATTAACGGTATATCTTGTAATTTTCAGCGTCTGTTAAGTCACGAGAGCAACACCTAAGCTGGTACTTCGATCTCCTAACTTCCACACTACGCCAAAGGGAGATCTTTGACCCTCGATAGATTTAACGATCATCAGCTCTGATTCTATGACGGAACTTTTGTGCCATGAAGTCTCGAAACCTTTCACACGACGAAAACTGCCTTCTTCGAATCCTCGACCATGACCACTAAGGTATCAAAGCCATCTGGAAACATTGAAAGTTTAAGTAAAATTTTGTTAAATTGTTCTTTATTTTTCTTCATAATTTTTAATGTCATCCTGGATATTCTTAACCGTTTCACAGCAGAATTCTAGAGTATTTCGCTCTCCTATGTTTAGCCATATATTCTCATTCTGAGAAATTTCTCAGCCAAGAGCAGCTAATCTCAGTTTGTTAATAAACCAGGTTATTCGTATATATGTCTATTAAGTCTTCAATTCAGCCTGATCCAATATCTAGGTGACAAAAATAACTTGTAGGTTCTCTACACTTCATCAGAATGAAATGGTGACATTACATGTTTCAATTTAAAATTTAGTAATTTATTATGGCACAATCATTTCAAAACTTATTAGGGTGAGTGGAGTGTCGTCAGATCATGTTACAGATATTTGTGAGTTTTCGAGAATCAAATGCAGTTTTGATGCGATTAAAACTCTAACCAGAGCCCTATACCTGAGATTTTCGAATATGGTCATAGACATCTTCATTCATTAAGTAGAAATATTTTTAGTAAATAGGAATTAATTAAGCATTTATTATAAAAATTTATTAGGAGAAAAGAATACCAAATGCTTTTGCAGAAAAGCAAACTATAATACATTCACACATGCGGAATAATATATATATATTTGCGCATTTTATTAATCCCTACAAATTTCCATTTTTCACATCTCCTTTCCATCCCCCTCTCGCATTCTCACAACTGTTCCTAAACATGAAGCGAAATTTCGAATTGGACAGAAAAGACGATTTGTTCACAATTCGGCTAATTACATATGCTATATATATTAAGATCCAGGTAATTCTATAAATTTTAATTTGTGTGATAAAAGGAAATTCATAAATTCTTTCCCTGTCGGTATTCCCCGTTGGGAACGAGTGATGTCTCAACAATCAAGCAGTGTATCGAGATAAAGTATCCTCGGGGTGGACACCCTGACGCCGTTGTTCTAAGGGAAGTCAACCTCTGACCTCCCTTGATTTAGCCGCCAGAAAGGTGTCGGCGCAGTTCCGACTCCAGCCTCCGGTTTCGAAGTACACCTTATGATGAGGGACTTGGACCAATAGTCGAATGGTTTTACCGAATATGTCCAATCAGACGTGTCTCTACATCACTCGCCACTTTCGTGGAAGGGGCGTATTTCACCTCGAGGGAGACCAATACTCCCTCTCTTCGTGCACGCAGACCCAGCACGTTTTAAGGTTACCTTCATCATTAGACATTAGCGAAGAACTCAGCGCCGACCGTAATAGAACTCAATTGTGGTGGCATACCCAATCCAATTCGCTCCATCAAATTTATGTACTGCGCATGATCGCTACAGGTTAGCTGAGCACAAAATTTGTTTAATGATTTAGTAGTGAGTGTAGCAACGTTCTATAATTTCTGCGGCTTCATTATATCTAATTGTAATATTTGTGGAAAATATTTCAATATAAATTATAATTTAAAACGGCATACATTACAGGTTCATGAAAAAATATATTCCAATCAATGTCCAGACCGCAGTAAAAAATTCGCCCAACGAAGTGATTAAAAAAGTCACTGAGACTCTGTGCATTCTATAGAGAAAATTGTGAGTTTTGCGGTATATCATTTACCCATAGAGACAACTTATTACATCATTTAAACAATGGAAACTGCCAAAGAAAGTTACAGAAATTGAGTGGATTTGACTATTTCCAGTAGAAAGAAAAAATCACAGTTGTCCACATCTGCTGAAAATTCTGCTGCTGTTCTTGAAAACTATACGACCATTCCTGAAAATTCCGATGATGTTCCTGAAAAAATCTTCTTACCACCAAAAGAGAGCGAAAGTACTTTTCAAAAAAAGTATACATCTTTTAATCTCTCCAATAACGATAATTCACCTGGAATTTCCACTCTTTACTATGAGTTTCTACTCTTAAGAAAAGAAGAGACAGACTGTATTTTTCGCAATGAATTCAAGACTTACAAATCCTTGAAAGTGAGTAATTGGGTTCATTGCATTTACTTGAAAGATATGCAAGAAAAATGATAAAGAACGTAGAATTCAAAACGCCAAATAATGAAGTATTGCAAGAGACTAATCTCGTCAGTCTTTATGACACCATGTCTGAGAAATTGTGAAAGAAAGTGAGGATTTCGGGGGTAAAGAATCGGGATGGATACTGAACGAAATCTTAAGAATCGAAGTCCGCACAAACCGTTATTCTCCATTCCAAGGTTCATCATAATTCATCGAGGAGCTGAAGTAGATCGCTGAAACTAAGGCAATCTCTCATCAAAGTCATCAATAAAAAGGACTCTTAGTATTTCATGTGGTCTGTTCTCGCAGCTCTGTCCTGTTCTCGCAGCACCAACTACCCCAACAAGACGTCAAGTTATGCCACTCACCTAAATAAGTTGAACTTTGATGGAATATCATTTGCATCACCTGTTAACGTGGTGTAAAGTTTTTTGAAAATGAACGATATAGGAATAAACATTTATTCATTTGAAGAAGATTTAAAAATATATCCTCTTATTAGTGATATAGTGTGTGAGAAACATATAGATTTGCTTTACATAAAAATTAACGAGCTCGGACACTACTGTTTCATTAAAAGCTTATCTCGACTTGTGTCAAAGCAACTATCAAAACATCAACATAAGACCTACATATGTAAAAGATGTTTAAGTGCTTTCCAAACAGAACACAAACTTCTTCAGCACAATGAGATGTGTGGGGATAAAAGTCTTGCAAGGGTAGTAATGCCCTCAGCAACATGTAAGTTTTTAAAATTTAAACATTTTCAGCATTGTTTGAAAATACCTTTTGTTGCGTATGCGGAATGCGTAACTATAAGAACTGATACTTGTTGTCCTGATCCAAACATTTCCTTTACTAATACGTATGAATAAACATGTCCCCATAGGTTTTTGTTATTTTATCAGTTATCAAGTGGGGAATTATAAGGATCCTGTTGCATATAGAGGTACTGATGCCCCAAAAATGTTTATTGAAAAGCTTGAAAAAGATGCAATAGAAATTGAACATATTTATATAAACCCAAAACCGTTATTACCTCTTACCGAATGAGAAAAGAAATTGTATGATAATGCTAAAAATTGTTATGTTTGTGATCAAACCTTTCGCGAAAACAATATAAAGTTCAGAGATCATAATCATGTTACTCAAACATTTAATGATCCTTGTTGTAATAGTTGCAATTTAGCAATGAAAACTCCCAAATTTTTGCCTGTTTTCTTCCATAATCTTTCTGGGTATGACGCTCATATTTTTATTAAAGTGTTAGGATAAGATAAAAAACAAATTAACTTAATTCCGAACACTGAAGAAAAATATATTTCCTTCAGTAAAAATATTTCAAATGATTTTCAGCTAAGGTTTTTAGGTTCCTTCCAATTCATGTCTTCTAGTTTGGAAAACTTTATAAAAACACTAAAAAAAGATGAATTTAAATATATGAAACAATATTTTGATTCAGAAAAAATAGATTTACTTCTAAGAAAAGGAGATTTTCCGTATGATTATTTTGACAGTTTTGAAAAATGTAAAGGTTCTTGTTTACCACCTATTAGCAAATTTTACAATAAACAAAATTTGGAGGCTATAAGTGTAGAGGTTTATATTCATACATGTAAAGTGTTTAATCAATTTAATTTAAGTAATCTTGGTGAATACTGTGATCTATATGTAAAAAACAAATGTCCTATTGCTAACCGATCTCAGCGTTTTGGGTACTAATTTTTATTTCTTAAAACTCGAAACAGCATACTCTTCTGTGTATGGCGACCAAATTTTGTTACATTTTGTCCAGTACATAACACACTACAGGGCTCCGAAGAACCCCTATTATTTCTTGACCACCCGGTACATAGAAGTGGTGAATACGTAATCAATTGATATAATTTTGTTATGTAATGAAAGCAAAATAAATGTGTTTAAAAAAAGGAAGTTATTTATGACTTGACCTCGTCTTTGAACAGCAATAGTTTTAAGTTCTAATAATCATTGATTTTCTCGCTCAACCAGCCTTTAAATATAAATTTAATTTTTCACTTCAAAACTGTTTCGGCTAAAGTAATTAAGAAGCCAAACAAGAAATTTGTACGCCCTAATTAATAAGAAAGTGTAATTACTGAAAATATATTTTCATAATCATGCAAAATCTAAGAAAAAAAATGTAAAAAGCCACTCCCCTACCTCCATCTTCGTAAATAATAATCGTATTTATGGAAAAAAAAATTTAATGTAATTTTTTTTTTTGCAAATTTATGGGTGTTTCTTAAAAAAATAATAATGCAAAGAAGGAGAAGGAAAGAAATATTATTTTATTTAAAATTATTTTTATGATAAATTAAACATATGTTGAACTCATACATATATCTAATAGAATGCATATTTTAAGACATTAAAAACTTTTTTATATGTTTAATACATAACATATGTGCATCGTGCATGAGCGAGTGTCCAAAATGAAGCAATCTCTAAGGAAATATTTCAGTTGACGAGGACAAAATACTCTAAAATCTTTTTTTTTACAAGATTTCTTTTTTCAAGTGGTTTCATCTTATTTTCTTGATTTTCTTTTTTTTTTTTTTTGGGAAATGTAAGATTTTATTTTATCCATTATATATTTGTTCATGTTTATTTTTACATGAAACTCTCTTTAACAATTCATCTTCTATAAAATTAAAATTTTACTAAAATTTAGGATCTTTGATTAAGCAAATAGTAATCTCTTGCGGAACACAAGTCCAAGTTCCAGGCATCCATAGCATTCCGCTGAACCTAAGTTGAACACCTATGATTTATGTTATCTGGGTGAATTAATCATTCAAACATGTAAGGTTTATAAATTCATTCAAAATCGAGAATCCTGGTTCCAAGATCTTTAAGAGCACGCACTTGACCCCAAAAGGACCAGTTAATGTCGAAATTCGAGCAGCTGCGTCTGTAATTTATCCCGGGACAATAATTTAACTTCTAGGTACAAAAGAATAAAATAAGAAAGATGTCCATATTTCATAAAAGTAACTTATATATTCTGGAGTTTTTAGGATTCATCTTGATAAATTTGACAATTTTGGCTTCTTTATGAAGAATGTTTCTCAAATTTAGAAGCAAAGGTTTGAGTGGTCTGTGAATGCAGCAGTGAGTGACTTTTTTTTTGGCCTGATTTCTGCTACGTGTGTACGAAGACCTAGGAAACGATCCTCCATTCGGTTTAAAGCAGGTTGAGCCGAATCCATTTTTACCTTTGAATTCCTTTTTTAAAATTAAAATTAGCATCAATTGTTTGAAATATGTCTTTACTAATCGTGAGATCCTTATAAGCATGAAAAACACGAATAAGAAAAAGGGAAAATGTTTCGATTCTTCGATTTTCGATTCGATTTTTATTCATTTCTAATAAAAAGCTAATATTTTAGGTATAAACTCTATTTAATGTTTATTGAACAGGTAATAATTCATTTACGGAATTACTTTCTGATTTTAAATGAAGTGACATTCAATATACATATTTCGCCAGGTGCTTATTTTTAACATACGAGTATAAATTGAGATCCCATTTTTTATGAAAATTTCTAATACTATACGCATGCTTTAAAATTAAACCATATACTTTGTTTTTAAATGGATATGTAGATGAGATTTTAAAAGTAAAAATATTGTATTATAAACTTTTTCCTCCAAGTGGGAATTTTCGAAGGAAATTGTTATATATTTAATGCTTCTTTTTACAACTATTGATTTATAATTAAATTACGTTTATTTTTTTATTAGATACATGTTTTAATTAAAAGTAAACTAGATTAATTCTAATCCCATAAGATCAAGAACATTTTGGAATACTTAAAATGTAACGTAAACTATTCCTCTAAGTAAAAAGCGGAAGAGAGAATATCTTTAATTTTTCAGCAAATTTTGTTCAATCATAGTGGCATATAATTATGGATGGAATTGTTATTCTGAGATTGTATTTCTAAATTTTCATGGTTGATAAAGTGCATTAATTTTACATCTAGATTTTGCCTAATATACAATGAACCAAAATTTATTGGTCGTGTTGTTTTTAAATTTTAGGAGCCTTATCTAGAATTCTAAAGATTATTTTAAAAACAATGACAAGAAGGTAAAAATTCGATTTCAGGAAATCCATAATGTAAATAAGGCGTACATAGAAATAAATAAACCTTTCGCTGTTGATGTTTGGGATTAAAGTATATAACATCTATGTAACATATAATTCATACAAATATATGTTTACATAAATAAGAATACTTCAAAACATTTTTGAGATTAAAAAAGAAGTAAATGATATTAATATTGCAGATAATGTATTTGGGAGGAATATAATTGTTTAAATTAGATAAAAGCAGGAGGCAAAAGTTACAACTCAACAACTGTCCTCATTTGACAAAATGGTAATCTTAAGGAATAAAAAAGGTTAAATTTAAAAATTATTAAATATTTATTTTTTTCCCTCCTATTATGTGCAGGAAATCCATAATGACTCCATAATCCATTACCATGTATAAACGTCATTTTTATTATAATGAGGCACGAGGTGTAATCAACAATAATGATGAAAGTGTTAATTTAAGTATGCAAGTTATGTACTACAATATATATATTTTAAAATTATGTTTTCTGTTTCAATAAAACGGAATATTTTCGCTTTAAGTTTCCGTCTTTTCTTCATTTTTAAGTGAAGGTCGGAGCTCAATGCAAAAGTTGTAAACCAATGATTTTGATGTTCTCTTTAGTTGAAACTTGTTGTTTGGAAATCCGATTTAACCTAATGTGTAGAAATATTTATAAACACCTATTGCACTTCAAAATAAACCGAGGAGATAAATTGATCTTTTGACCTTTTGTTTCGATAGAAGTTCAAAATAACAAGGATTATAATTTTTTTTTATAAAATGGATGTCTTACCCTGATCTTGAAAAGTAGAAAAAAATAGTAACACATATGTATTGCATCTATTTTGTATTATTATTATTTCTGGTATTAAACGCGTATAACTTGAATCTTTTATTGAGCCACTACATCAATACGTACAGAATTCAATAAGACATTGGGTTCTGTTTCAGAAGTAATAATAAAATATTTTTTGCTGTATTTCATAGGATGCCGAATGTGTTTACAATAATTGTGCTTCTGAGATTTCAAACGGGATTGTGGTCACCGAATGGTTATATTCGTGAGCTCGATGTCATGGTTTTTTCCGCCGACTCGAGGGTTACAGAAATTAATCTTCTAAAAACTCGTCGTGAAAAGCGGTGAAGTACGTTAATTATTTCAAGACTTCAAGTCTTAACCTAAAGTAGAGTGAAAGTTTGGAGAAGAAGGTTTCAACTAAAATATCTTGTTCTTCATTTGAGCACAAGTTTCACAATTGCGTTGACCGTCGCCCGTAACTCTCGCATTACTTCTTACTACGACGCTTATCAAAAATCTAACTAACAATCTGCATATATGCATATATATATATATATATATATATATATATATATATACATCATCTATTTGAATTCAAATAAATATTAAATTCAGCAGCTGATTCAAAATCCTACTCGTGAAGTCATTTTGCTTTTTTATACTTTCAAGTGATTTATGTGTCTGTGATTGTAAACTTTTTTTCTGTTCCTGAATTTCGGAAGCCTAAAAAATTATATTAATTACTTAAAATTATAATATTAATCGTTGTGAGATAGTGCTTATTTATTAACTTAGTCAAATTTTAAATGATCCCAGTGGAACTTGGCGCAAGGATCTAAGCCATTAACAGCGGATAAAAACATTCATTGTCATAGTGATAAAAGCAGCAATAAAAATGTTAAATACATTTTAGTATCGTGGCTTCTTTTATACACAACAGAATATGTTCTAAGAATTTAAAAAGGCGCAGAACGAAAATTTCAACATGGAATCCCAACTAAGATACTCTCCTCGTCACTTCTATCTGGTTCGAAATTAAGGAGTATAGCTTCAATTCTCAAAATATTAAAGAACTGGCAATAAATGTCTTGTTAAAGGAGCTGGATGACAAAAATATTCAAGAGTTTTCTAAAACTTCCATATAATCAAACATCAAGTGTAATTCACCCGAAATCAAAGCAATTGATTATTTAGAAAAGAATTGAACAAGCTCTACTACCAACAGTCAATCTACAACAAGCACATGCTATAAGCTGCATAAATGTAAGACCTGCGTTAAATCCTAATGTCATCGCATAGTGACCCATGATCCATGGCTTTATTTATTGATAGGGTATTTCCTGTATTGACATTGCACTATAGCAGTGAAACGAGTTACTGATTACGAACCTGATAATCTCGCATCTATTTTCTATGGAGTAGTTGAACACTTGCAGCTTCAAAGTATTTTCTCATTATTTCGTTGCATCAAAAATATTTTCTTGGGCTCTAAGCAGTTTTGAGCTTTCATTCCCGATCTGGATGGTAAAACTAAAGTTGATCTACCCCTGCCGACCGTCAAAATTTAAATCATTATGGAGTTTAAGTTAGATACATTAAATGTTAAGAAGAGCAATGGATTAAAAATTAGAAATTATTTGAAAATTTAAAAATATATTACGGATTTTTTGAAACAAAATTTGATTTCCTAACTTCGGAAAAGATTTAATTTCAGAGTATTATGGCCGATAGCAGTTTTTTTTTTTAAATTACTTCCAAGAAATAATTTTTGAAAGCAGAAGATATCATTTGGCATTTGATTTCTTTTTATCGATTTGAATTTGGGAGAATGTTTTGTAATTTTAAAGAGTTAGTAGGAGAGAGGATTAAATATAGTATAAATAGCTATCGTAGTGAAGGTTGTGGAATGGAGGAGGGTGATTGGTTATCCACTTTGGTGCAAAAAGTATCGGAGATCGGATTCTAAAAGTGGTCATATGCAGGAATGGTTCCTATCTCACAGGGTGTGTGTGGATTTTATTGATATTTTTCTTGGTCTTTATAAGAATTTTAAGTTGAAAAAATAAAATTTAATGAAGTAAAATTTCTTGGGATCAGTGAAGTTTAGGGTTGTTTCAGTGAATGGTACATTTTTCAATATTCTGGAGGGTGTTTTTGGAAGAGGTTTCAATTCTATTAAACAATTTGAAGGAGAGCTTTTTAATGAAAGTCTTAAGAGGAGTAGGAAATGAGGTTTATATCGCTTTTTGGCACATGCACCAGCTTGTATCATAAATTAGTCTGATCATACCATTTTGAGATTTTTCTATTAGTTCTGTTATAGAATCAGTACTCTGAGACCACGTTGGACATGCATAGGTCAGGATAGGTTATATAATCGGAGCATAGACAAGAAATTTATTGCAATTACTTAATGCATATTTAAGCAAGAGAAAGAGATATAAATCATGAGCTTCAATATAAAACTATTTTTTAATGTGTCTCATAAGTTGTTTAAATGTGAGTTTTTTTTTTATCTAAAGTTACACTAAGATATTTAGTTATCCAGGAGCTGGGAGAATTTTGTTTTCAAGATACATATCTGGTTCTATTTTTCTGTGATTTCTGGAAAAAAAGACGACATCTATCTTGGAAACATTCGAGGCTATTTTCCAAGACCAGAACTGGTCCTTTAATTTCTTGAGGAATCAGTTTAGGGAGAGACCCATAGCTTATGGGTTATCGCTTTGTGCTAGTATGCCATTAAAACTCCTGAAAGAGAAGGAAAGCAAATTCAGTCTGATCGATCCGTACCAAATTTTTAACAGTATAAGAGTTTGAGATCAATGCATAAACAGGGCGATAAATATAGTTATCGGATTTCCGCGGAAGTCTAGTCGTCAAGGTAGCAGACTCGCGGCAAGCGTTACTCTCGTAGTGTTTGTGAGTTCCATCTCTGATGTCACTAAAGAGCCGGAATGTAACGAAGATGCACGATTTATCTTGACGAGGTCAATTGTTCTCCCATTGATGTGGTGTGGAATTTTGGAAAGGGAGGGGGCAGCGCAGAATTCATATTCGTGAACTGACAGAGTATTAAATATACATTATCCTTCCCTAATATTCCTAATTTCGCTTTGTATTCAATTTCAAAAGCAATATAACAATAAAAAAATGGTGAAATAAACGTCATTTTAGTTCAAAAGAATATAATTATGTTTCAAATTGGGTTTCGTCACTGTGAATTGCAGCTGAGAATTTCTGAAAGGAATCTAAAGTTGGTTTCAGAGTGTAATATTACATCTGTTTTAAATCTTTAAAATGCTTATACAAATCATTCGTGAAACTGTATTTTATCAGGACAATTCCCATCCACATATTGCTCTGAATGATCAAGACTTTACAGCCTATATAGATACTTCCATGATTCACTAACTCACCGGATATGTTGCTTATTAGACATGATTGGGATTCCGTCTTATCGGCGTCTCACTCGAGATTCTCATGACACATCTAATGCCGATGAATTTCTGGTTTAGTTAGAAGCAATATAAAGCACTCTTCCAATGGTAGAGATTTAAAACAAAACAAACAAACAAAAACTTTTAAAATATGAATATTTTTTTATTCATTTTTGCTCCGAGTATCGAAAAATAAAATTTTTAGCAATATGAAACAGATTTACGCAATAAAAAACACATAATAGTAATGGAGAACATAATTTCAAAAAGTAAATCAGTGCTTCTAAAATCATCATTGTTATGATATATGTTCCAAAAAGTAGAACTTTCGTAAAATATGATTCTAAAATGCAACATAACTATAAAATGTCATTGAATAATGTTAAGGCAATTTCAATGAATGTAATTCAAATTTAATATTTCAATATAAATTAAAAGGATAGGTAAATATATTCTGAAACTTAAAGCATTATGTACATTACTATTAAATGTATAAAATTATTCATTTTAGCTAACAGAAAACAAAATATAACTTAAAGATTGCTCGAAGTATTCTGATCAGTAGTAAAAAAAATAAATAAAAAATAATATTTTTTGTATAAAGTAAATCAAAGAACTCAGAGGTAGATTATCACTAAACAATTTATGCGAATTTTGTCTAGGAGATTATCTACATATAATAGGATATGATTGTAATTTAATAATGAAGCATTACTCAAATATATATATATATATATATATATTAATATGCTGTGTTTTAAAGAGCATTTCATTTTACTTCCAACTTGTTTTTTCTATGAAATTTAATGTGTGTTGATTAAGTTAAAATATGTTGTTCACCATTTATTAGTGTTTCTATATTATTGAAGTATTCTTTTTGATTTTAGAATACTTCGTTTACCTTTATCTGAAGAAAAATGTGTAAATAACTTAAAGAAAAAAAACAATTAATCATTTTACTGACAACAAATATAGTTTCATAAAACTACAAATAAGTATGAGCAGAGTGAATAATTCATTTTTGATATCTGATTGACGCCAATTATTCTCCTCATGAATGTAATTTTGTATTATAAACATATTAAAGGCATGTAGTGTTCAAAATTCCAAAAAAATCTATTGATCCTAAATAATAAAGGTAAACAAATATAATGAGACAGTATTAGCACTGCAAAAAGGAAATTTATTTTCTTTCAGTTTAGATGTTATTTTTTGGCGTCAAAATGATATGCAGAAGAATGAATAAGTCGACTTCATTCAAAATTTCAAAAGAATTCCAAAATGTCCTTAAAAATGCACCTAATAATTAAGTATACAGATTTTCTTCCTTTTCTAGAAGAGGCGATATTCTGAGAATTATCCTCTTAATAAACACAACAAGTGTTTCTTTACAGATGGAATTAATTCTTATCTCAGAGAAGGCTATAATTAGTGATCTTTTTATATCCCAAACAGAAGTACTGTGCTCCAATACAATAGTATATAGTTGAAGACAGTATGCAGTTTTAAACTATAGGTGGAATACCTATTGTTTGTTGTTGAAGCTCCTAATGTAACAATCTATTTTCCATTGGTCTTTTATTTTATATTTTACTCTGTACCTTTTTGATCATTTTAGACGTATTAAACCTGTGCATTGAGATCCAAACCCAGAAAATTGCAAAACACTGCAAGAGAGCGAACCACCAGAATGATAATCTTTTTTTTTTAATAACCAAAGGTGACCTCTCTGTTTGTGTGCGGAGCTGAACTTTTTCAAGTCAATTGATTGGTAGATTTTAAACACAGTGAAAGAGTAAACGGCAGGAAATGGTTTTATCTTCCTCACATTCCTTTGACGAATTTGAACAAAATCACTAGTTTGTTCAGAGAAACCAAGGTTCATATTCGTGTTCAAAGCTTGGCAGATTCTATAAATCATAATTCAGCGTACAACAGAAGTATTATTGTTTCCATTGTCCTTTTTAAGTTTTTAAAAGGAGTCTAAAGGTTCAGTTTCCTATGGAGAGGACAGTTGTGACTTTAAGATAAAGTACTTGAAAATTTCAATAACCACTTCATAGACTAAAATCTCGGGAAAAAAAACGGTATACCAACTCTGAAAATAAAGTTGAACTCATGGTGCAACTAGTATAGGACAATCTCGAAAATAAAATGAATCGCCCTTTTTAAAAGAAACTTAGTAACTTTTGAGTCAGAAATATCAGTCAAAGTATAAGAAACTTTAAAAAATGCAACCAAACCATCAAATGCAAAATTGTAATATAATTTTCAAAGTAAGCAAATTATAATTGGTTTCTCTTTACATTTTTCAGTGCTAATTAATTTACTGTATTGCAAATAACAATTTGTTCCAAATATCATTATCAAAAATAATTTTATTGTTATTAAAATGTTTCTTCTGTATAGCTACTGCATTGAAATTTTTTTCTCTTGTATAAAATGA
>BMAW01007661.1:0-11277 GCA_019974015.1 Nephila pilipes | reverse complement strand
GCGGCATACCCAATCCAATTCGCTCCATCGAATATATGTGCTGTGCATGATCGCTACAGGGTAGCTGAGCATAACATTTGTTAGCAACGTTCTATAATTTCTACTGCTTCATTATGGTTTCTTGTATTGTTTGTGGAAAAGGTTTCAATACAAACTATAATTTAAAACGCCATACGTTACAAGTTCATGAAAAAAAGTATTCCCATCAATGTCCAGACTGCAGTAAAAAATTCGCCCAACCAAGTGATTTAAAAAGACACAAAGACTCTGTGCATTCTGCAGAAAAAATTGTATGTGAGTTTTGCGGTACATCATTTACCCGTAGAGACAACTTATTACATCATTTAAACAATGGAAACTGTCAAAGAAAGTTGCAGAAAGAAGCGGGAAAGAGAAAGAGATTGGATTTGACTATTTCAAGTAGAAAGAAAAAATCACAGTTGTCCACATCTGATGAAAATTCTGCTGCTGTTCTTGAAAACTCTACGACCGTTCCTGAAAATTCCGATGATGATCTTGAAAAAATCTCCTTACCACCAAAAGAGAGCGAAAGTGCTTTTCAAAAAGCGTATAAATCTTTTAATCTCCCCAATAACGATAGTTCACTGGGGATAAAAGAGTTTCTACTCTTAAGAAAAGAAGAGACAGTCTTTATTTTTCGCAATGAACTCAAAACTTACAAATCCTTGAAAGTGAGTAAATGGATTCATTGCATTTACTCGAAAGAGACAGATGCAGGAAAAATGATAAAGAACGTAGAATTCAAAACGTCGAATAATGAAGTATTTCAAGAGACTAATCTCGTCAGCCTTTATGACACTATGTCTGAGAAAATTGTGAAAGAAAGTGAGGATTTCGAGGGTAAAGACTCGGGCTGGACACTGGACGAAATCTTAAGACTCGAAGTCCGCACAAATCGTTATTCTCCATTCAGAGGTTCATCATCATTCATCGAGGTGCCGAAGCAGATAGCTGAAACTAAGGCAATCATCAATGTCATCAATAAAAAGGATTCTCAATGTTTCATGTGGTCTGTTCTCGCAGCTCTCTACCCCAGCGCCAACCACCCTAACAAGACGTCAAGTTATGTCAGTCACCTAAATAAGTTAAACTTTGATGGAATATCCTTTCCAACACCTCTAAACGAAGTGAAAAAATTTTCAAAAATGAATGATATAGGAATAAACATTTATTCATTTGAAGAAGATTTAAAAATATTTCCTCTTCTTATTAGTGATATAGTATGTGAAAAACATATAGATTTGCTATATATAAAAAATAATGATCTCGGACACTATTGTTTCATTAAAAGCTTATCTCGACTTGTTTCAAAGCAACTATCAAAACATCAACATAAGACCTACATATGTAAGAGGTGCTTAAGTGCCTTCCAAACAGAATACAAACTTCTTCAGCACAACGAGATGTGTGGGAATAAAAGTCCTGCAAGGGTAGTAATGCCGTCAGAAACATGTAAGTTTTTAAAATTTAAAAATTTCCAACATTCTTTGAAAATACCTTTTGTTGTGTATGCGGATTTCGAGTGTGTAACTATGAAAACTGATACTTGCTGTCCTGACCCAAACTTTTCCTTTACTAATATGTATGAAAAACATGTCCCGATAGGTTTTTGCTATTTTATCAGTTATCAAGGAGGACATTATAAGGATCCGGTTGTATATAGAGGTACTGATGCCCCAAAATGTTTTATTGAAAAGCTTGAAAAAGATGCAATAGAAATTGAACATATTTATAAAAACCCAAAACCGTTATTACCTCTTACCGAATCAGAAAAGCAATTGTATGATAATGCTAAAAATTGTTATGTTTGTGATCAAACCTTTCGCGAAAACAATATCAAGGTTAGGGATCATAATCATGTTACTCAAAAATTTAATGGTCCTTGTTGTAATAGTTGTAATTTAGCAATGAAAACCCCCAAATTTTTGCCTGTTTTCTTCCATAATCTTTCTGGGTATGACGCTCATATTTTTATTAAAGAGTTAGGATATGATAAAAAACAAATTAACTTAATTCCGAACACTGAAGAAAAATATATTTCCTTCAGTAAAAGTGTTTCAAATGATTTTCAGCTAAGGTTTTTAGATTCTTTCAAATTCATGCCTTCTAGTTTGGAAAACTTGATAAAAACACTAAAAAAAGATGAATTTAAATATATGAAACAATATTTTGATTCAGAAAAAATAGATTTACTTTTAAGAAAAGGGGTTTTTCCGTATGATTATTTCGACAGTTTTGAAAAATGTAAAGATTCTTGTTTACCACCTATTAGCAAATTTTACAATGAACTAAATGAAGAGGCTATAAGTGTAGAGGATTATAATCATGCATGTAGAGTATTTAATCAATTTAATTTAAGTAATCTTGGTGAATACTGTGATCTATATGTAAAAACAGATGTCCTATTGTTAACCGATCTTTTTGAAAACTTTAGAAAAATATGTATACAAACTTATAAACTCGACCCCTGTTGGTACTTTACCACCCCAGCATTATCATGGGATGCTATGTTATTAAAGACTAAAGTAGCTATCGAACTGTTCACAGATTATGACATGCTTCTTTTTATAGAAAATGGTGTAAGAGGAGGTATTAGTCAATGTTGCAATCGTTATGCTAAAGCTAACAACAAATATATGTCTAATTTTAATCCAGATGATGAAATAAAATATTTAATGTACCTTGACGCAAATAATTTGTACGGTTACGCAATGAGTAAATATCTACCCTTAAAAGATTTTGTTTGGAGTGATAATAATTTAACTACACAGGATATTTTAAATTTGTCAGATGAATCAGATGTAGGTTACATCTTGGAAGTAGATCTGGACTATCCCCCCGATTTGCATGACAAACATTCAGATTTTCCCCTTGCCCCTGAAAATAAACCCCCACCTAATTGTAAAGAACCTAGACTTTTAACTACTTTGGAACCAAAAACTAAATATGTTCTCCATTATTCGAATTTAAAACTTTATTTAAAATTAGGGTTAATCTTGAAAAAAATTCATCGTGTTTTAAAATTTTTTCAATCTCCTTGGCTTAAAAATTACATAGATTATAATACTAAATTAAGAACTAAAGCCGTAAATGATTTTCAAAAGGATTTTTACAAACTAATGAATAATAGCATATTCGGGAAAACGATGGAAAATGTAAGAAGGAGGGTAGATATCCGTTTATGTTCAACAGAAGAGCAAGCTCGAAAGTTAATAGCGAAATCAAATTTTAATCGTCGCACAATATTTTCTGAAAACTTAATGGCCGTTCATCTAAAAAAAACCAATATCAAATTTTTCAAACCAATACATGTAGGAATGACAATTTTAGACTTATCAAAAGTTCTCATGTATTCTTTTCATTATGAGTATATGAAGCACCGTTATGACTCGAAAATAAAGCTCATGTACACTGATACAGATTCTTTTATATATGAAATAAAGACTGATGATTTTTACAGTGACATGAAAGATGACCTTAACTTGTATGACACTTCTGACTATGACAAAAACAACGTTTATAATTTACCTCTTGTAAACAAAAAAGTCATCGGGAAAATGAAAGATGAAAACAAGGGAAATATTATGACAGAATATGTAGGATTAAAATCAAAAATGTATGCATACAAAACAAACAATAAGATTGAAAAGAGGTTAAAAGGGATTAAAAAACAAACTTTAAAAAATAAAATAACATTTGAGGACTACAAAGACTGCCTTCTTAATCAAAAATTAAAATATGTTGACATGAACTTAATTAGATCTAAATTTCATTCAATACAATCTATAAAACAAAACAAACTTGCTTTGTCATATAAAGATGACAAAAGATTTGTTAATGGTGATGGCATTACTACTCTTGCCCATGGACATTGGTCGTTAATGCATTTGGACTTATTCAATGAACAGTATGACATAAAATCCGATGATCTGATAAATACACAATAATGTGATTTTTTTTAATGTAAATAAAGAATTGTAATGTAAAACTTATTACAGAATGCTGTTTTTGTAAATAAACAATTTATTTTGTATCTTTACTGAACATATGTAATCATTATACTGAAATCAATTTTAAAAGTTGTTGTCCTGTAATGTGAAGAAGCGATTGTAATGTAAAACGTAATACAAAATGTTATTTTTCTGAATAAACAATTTACTTTGTATTTTTACTGTGTATGTGTAATCATTATACTGAATTAAAATTTACAAATTGTTATTAAAACATTATAAAATAAATATTTTTTTATTTCACTTTAATTAAGGAAATGCTTAAAACAATTTTATAACCATCTGCTTCGAATGCGTATTTAAATTCATTAGATTATAAACATAAGTTTTCTTCAGGTCTGTATGCCTTCATAGGACAATGGTTAGCGTAACTGAAAAACTATTGTCCTATGGAGACATTTTGTTCTGAGGCTGCGAGTTTGAATCCGGATATATTTCTTTTTTATTTGAGCGTTATTTATTTTAATCATTTTCAAATCTAATACATAGTGTATATTTTAATCAATAGGTGGCACTATGAGCACTTTTAACATTCCTATACTTAAAATTATTATTTTAGTAGTTATTTCAAACCCTGATGGTGTACATAATTCAGTCACCATCTTGTAGAATCAAGATCAGACAAGCTAAGACAAGTTAAATCGTAACCCGTTCACGCTGATTACGAGTATACTACGTCACACTTCCGTTTGCTTCAAACCCTGATGACGCACATAATTCAGTCGCCATCTTAGAATCAAGACTGTGATACAAGATGTTAAATCGTCACCATTCACGCCAGATTGTTATTACGTCACACGGTTTCGAAACCAAACCAAACTGCAGGAAAACAACTCAATCCATTCCCTGCTCGCAGGTTTCGCTGCAGCCACTAACTTGACCACCGTCATGGGTGCAGCTCGTTCGTCAAAACAACTCAACTCGACCACCGCCTGCGCAGCCTGCTCCGCCTGCAAAACAACTCAACTCGACCTCCGCCTGCGCAGCCTGCTCCGCCTGCGCAGCCTGCAAAACAACTCAACTCGACCTCCGCCTGCGCAGCCTGCTCCGCCTGCACAGCCTGCAAAACAACTCAACTCGACCTCCGCCTGCGCAGCCTGCTCCGCCTGCGCAGCCTGCAAAACAACTCAACTCGACCTCCGCCTGCGCAGCCTGCGCAGCCTTTTGCCGCAGAATCGGCTTTTCTTACCTACTGACCAAGGTCAATATTCCAAATAGCCTATCTATATAGATTTCGCAGTATTGTAACGCCATATAGTAACATTAAAAAAATTAAATAAAACTTTCTCAAGAAGCGTATCTCAATTAATACGTTGGGCCGTATAAGACACTCAGGTAGCGTATCGCCCGTGATACGCTGGGAGCGAACGGGTTAAAAGAAGAGTTTTTTTAGAAAAAAAAAAAAAATGTATCACTATGTGAGCCATATTTTTGAAATTACTCCAATTTCAAAATGTATCTTATTTTTGTAAATAATCAAATACAGGAAGCATAAGTAACAGAAAGCAAAGTTAATATAATGCATTAATAAAAAAATAAAATTTAACAAAACCTTTGGTCAAATCCTTCAAATTTGGCGTAACATTTGTTGCCGTTCTGTAAGATGATTATTTAAATATAAGGGATATTTAGGTTCCACGAATTTTATTGTGGAGTAAAGATTTACAGCAATAAGTTGTGCCCAAAATTGAAATTAGACTGTTATTGATTGATTAATTGTTTCATTAACTTCACTCTGAAAAGCAATATGAAAATTTTTTGCGACGGACCTCGTAATTTTGAGCTTGATCAAGTGACGACGATGACAATTGAACTCGGTCCCACTGACCAAACTTCCACACTACGCAAACTTGAGGACACTGAGCCTCGACAGATTTAACATGCATCATCCCAAAATCTGCAAGGGAGACTGGAGGTTTAGCTTTACGCTTGGGGGCTTGCGATTCTATGATTTAAAGTTGAATTTACAAGGAACTGCAATAAATGCAATTTTTTAAGATAAGAATAAATAATTAATTGACCAGTTTACATTGTACATACTTCATTATTTGGAAATAAATTTTTAACTTCTCATTTATGTTTAATCTTTCTATTAGTGGTTTTAGAAGAAATTCATGTTGTATAAAAATGTTACCGAGGAAAATTTTATAAATTTAACAAGTAGTTTTTAACATATCATGTTGTATAAAAATGTTACCGAAGAAAATTTTATAAATTTAACAAGTAGTTTTTAACATAAAGCTTTCAAAATTTTCTTTAACTTAGATTGTATAAAATAGGATAATTTCATACTTTCATGTCACAAAAGAAAACAAATATTACCAATGCATATAAAACCATACTTAAAAATAGTTCAGTTCAATATTTTTATTATCAATTAAAACTATGAAACTACTTTAAAATTTATTTGTGAGTTATGATGCAATTTGCGAATAATTCACACACAAGTAAGTATCCGTAATTTGTTTGAACAGTACAAAAATGAATTAAAATTATTTACTAATATTAGGATTACTGATGGGCAATTTTTGTGATTTTACATAAACACAATATGTTCAAATTATGTTCCATTGCATTACCTAAATTTAGGAAGAATGTGTGTATTAATTATTACACTGACAAATGGTGTCTTTTTACAAAATTGAGCTGAGCAATTTTATAAAATTATAAGAAAAAAGTTATGTTCACCATGGACACAGATAAATTATGCATTCCAAAAAGAAAAAAAACACCTTCATTTTCCAAAAAAATTATTATTTAAATTTTTAATTATTTTTAAATTATTTTAATGTTTTATAATTCTCACTACAGTAAATTTTATTATTTTTGAGTTATATTTTTCTTAATTTCGTCGATTTCTTATTCACAATTCAGTGCGTGTGTTTGGTTCTAATAGTGTTTTTTACAGCTTTGCAATTATTTTATTCCATCAGACGTTACGAAAAACATTAAAAAAAAGTTATACGTAATTTTGTGGCATTTTTTAAAATGGAATTATGTATCAAAATCCTTATGGTATGAGTAGAATAATTTGATACATTATACTGATAGTAAAAAAAGACTTGGAATTGTAAAATTGTAAATGCATGACAGTCGTGAAAAATTAGAAGCAAAAAAAAAAAATTCAAAAATTTTAAAAGTCAATGAAATAATATGGTTCACTCTGTGAAAGATAGTTAAGATTATGCGCTAAATAATACAGCTGGAACTATGAAAGATTGCGCATAAATTTATAAAAGTTCTAAAATTAAAATAAGGTGATATATATTTTTTTCTTTGGTATTCTGTCAATTTTAGGGTACCGTTTCCTCTTAAGTTTACATGCATAAGTTATTCAAAAATGGAAGAAATATATTTTGAAACAGCATTCAACTCATCCTTGTTTGATAATTTCTTTACATAATAGCGGTAAAAAATTAAATCTTTATCAAAAGTTTCAATTACTTCGCAAAATACTTTATTCAGAGGAAAATAATAATACTTTTTGGTTATACTCTAATAGCAGTACTCGAAAATGGAAAAAAATGGGGTTTTTTTGTAACAAAATTTAAACATATACTGAATGAAGTGAGTGTTAGAAAATATTACATACTATGCTAACTGTTGAATGAGTGGTGAATTTATTCGAACTGATCAAAATTAGTTTGAAAAAAAAATTTTAGAAAACCTGAGCTATTATACAATAGTTTATTTGTATGTTTGCAACAGTTTATATATACTACCATATATTTCCTTCGTTTGTAGTCGATTATAAAATCCTTTAAAATATTTTAAGCCTTTTTTTATTGATATTCAACTTATTAATATACAAATGTTAAGACTTCGAGAGAAACTGAAATACTAAATATATAATTTATAGTAAGAGGCCAATTTCTGTGTGCGCTTTCATTGTTTATTTTAATTCTGAAATTCTGCCCAGTGTGTTACATTTCTCGACTTTATCACCACTACAGAAGTTGCTTTGAAATAAAATATTCTACTTCGTTTTTTCTTAAGTTTTAATCTAAAAAATATATACTGTCATTCTTGGTTAATAGAATACTGCTGTGGAAAAACTAGCATTTTCTTTTTTTTTTCGTGTCCAACATTAGAGAGTTGAAACTCACACGACAGATGAAACGTCAATAAATCTCTTTAGTGTTCAACCATTCTAAACTTAACTATCTGAATCTTTGAATGCGCAATGTGTTTAAGTGTCGGGTACAATCACCTAAAGAAAAGTTACAAGTCGTAACAAACCTTATACAAAGAGAAACGAGATAATTACTTTCAGAAGCGATATTCTTTCTCAAATGTCGCATTCATTCTCGATTTCCGTATGATTATACATCATTCTTATCAATTCCTTCCTTACAAAGTTGTCGTGGGTATCCAGCTTATACCTCCATAAAACCTTAAATTTTTAAATATATGTTTATGATTAAAAAAAATTTTTGACAGTGTGTTTCAGTCGGTTCGTGAGAGAGAAACTTTTCAAAGTTCATTAAAAGCTATCTTTTATCAACGATGAATCAAGTAAAACGGTTCTGCAACCATTTTCATTAAAAATGTAGTACTTAAAAAAATTAATTTTGTTGAAGCCATAAAAAATTTCAGGGTTGAATACTTGCACAAAAACAGTTTTGGTTTTTTTTAGTGACTGAAAATATAAAAGCATTTCGTAAAACATAAAAAAATGACAGATTAATAAGCAACATTAAGTATATGTTTGTCTGCTAGATGTAAATTGTTCCTATTTTCTTTAGTTTAAAATGTTTTTGTTTTCCAGGTCACTTCAACTATTTAATTTTATTAAATAAATGTTTATTATATATTTCAGATGGAATTTTTATGGAAATAATTCTAATAAGGGGATCTCAGGAAGGTTTCCACCCCGATTCTCAATATTTTCAGGTTCTCTTCTAACATTATTACACTTCGTGTTTAGAATAATGTTACCCTAAGAACTGAATTCAAAACCATATTTTCTGCCTTTACTTATTTTTATTATTACTTTTTTCATTTTCTTTTATCACTCTAGACTCTGTGTAATACTCTTAGAATGCAAGCAATATTTTTCTACCTAACACACACACAAAACATGCTAATGTTATTGAAATCATATATGAAAAACAAACGATTCAATTAATTACAAATAACTTTTTATGTAGAAAAAATATATTTATCAATTATTTTACTCATTTTGAAGAAGAAAACGTAAGAATTTTCTTAAGAATAATATACATCTTTTTATCAATTATTATTTAATAAGAAGCCAATACTAATGGATCAGTAATATAATTGTCAAAATGAACAACTGATTTTTTTTTTAAAAAATATATCATATTTATTGACTTTTAGACTGTCGATGCTTGTAAAGAATTTTCAAACAAACATATATTTAATGTACATTTGCTCTTTATTAGCGTATAATGTGTGTGTCACTTCACAGATATTTATTTTGAGTTTCAGAAAATTCAACAATATTAAAACAGTTCATCATCGAGTTGATGTCATTGAAGACCCGCTGTGTAATCGAGACTGATGCACGTTTAATTGGTCGAGGCTCAAAGTCCTCCCATTGGCGTGGTGTGGAAATTAGAAGAGGGGTGCCAGCTCAGGTATCATTCTTGTCACATAACCGAGGTTCAAAATTACGAGGCCTGTCACCAATAGTCCTTGTGTTGCTTTTAGTGCGAAGTTAATAAAACTTTTTAGTCAATCACCGTTGATTTGAGAAAATCGGAATTTAATTGAAATTGTATAACATTCATAAACACTCAATATTTTTCTTTTCTTTTCAATTAAACTTCTTGATTATAAAGACTAATATTTTTCTAAATTTTCGAAAGGTTATAATATTATACATTTCTTGAAGAACTTCAGCCTTAATTCAAAATAAAATTTTCAACGTTTAAATATATGATTGCATGAATTATTTTGATACATATAAAATAATTTTATAACGTTTACAAATTTTTAATGTGTTTACTAAAGATTGTGAAATTGAAATATATGATCTTGCTACATACATTTAAACATGTTTTTTTGAATATTTGATCTTTGACTAAAGGGAAATAAACATTCATTTGGAAAATGCAATGTTTTATAAAATATTCAGAGTAAAAGTTTAAAGCAACGCCTTCAAATATTTCAAAAGATATATTGCTGTTTGGAATAGTTAAAGTTTTCCTTTATAATTACACTAATGAATATTCATACAATAACCGTATTTCATTGCATGTCATAGTTTATACCAGTTTTCATTTACAGAAATTATTAAACTCATTGAAAATTAAAACATTACAAGACTTATTAATTCAAAATTCATTTATAATTTATATATATGTAGCGCAGCAAATATGAAATATAACTTTTAAGGAATTGAGCATTTTCCTTCATTGTTCAAAAGTATTACTAATTTATTCAGACTTTTAGGTGCTAAAAATAATTTACACATCCAAAATAACGAGAGAAGAATTTTTGTGCGTATAAATAGATAATTCAGAATGTCTATGTATTAAATTAGGAAATGGTATATAATTTGATAATTATACCATGTAACGGGGCTGTAGCCACTACCTGTTTTAAATTGCAAAAAGAAATAATTATAATAGATTTTTCCGATTATTGCATATGAATAGAATAATTTACTGCACGAAAATTCTAATTATAGTTCTAAGAATGATACAAGGAAATTTCAGGAAAGAACATGCCTTCTATTTACAGAGAACATATTTCCGAAAGTTTCTTGAATTGAAAACGGGCATATAATTCCAAAGCGGCTTTCAGAGAGAACTTTTCAAAGAAAAAGGAAAAATCAAACCTCCCCGTTGCCTCGCAGGGCACCAAGACTCTATCGGGTCCTTTTGTCAAACAACACTTAAAACTGTCAATCATTGACAGGAGAGGGGGTAAGTAATGTCGTAAAATCTTCAGTCACACATATGTTTTTCTCTCGAAAGTACCCGTCTCCGAAAGGTTAAGACAAATTTAAACTATTCCAGTGATTTCCAACTCATTCAATCTCCGGAAGCCTTTGTAAACTTTGGTTTCCACCGGCTACTTATCGCTTATAAAACTAGGCCTAAAAGTTGATAATTCATTCCTGCATTACATATTATTCATCTAGATTTAACTTCTATATAATTTTTAATCAAATCTTTTGTATTTGAAGAGAACAATAACATTTTTCTCTACAGATATTATCAATCAACTTCTTATGACTGTTTTTACAGATGCAGTGACGAGAATGTTAATAATCTTC
>BMAW01007655.1:36137-48843 GCA_019974015.1 Nephila pilipes | reverse complement strand
TTCTAAATTATCAATTTGTTTTGAATGTGTCTGATGTTTTGATTCACATACTATTGTTGTAACATATCTATCAGTGTTGTTCTCATCCACATTATAGTTGTAATGGTTTCCCTTAAACTTGTATTTTCGTTCAGAACTTCGATTTTTTCCATTAGCCATAACTTTTAACAAAATACTATAATGCTAACTAATAAAATCAAAAATATCTAACTAAAATTAATTTCTATCAAAATTAATCCCAACATTTGAAATGAGTTCAATCGTAAACACAGTTTAAGCTTTGTAAACACAATATTGATGCCAAACGTTTTGAAGAAATTGGGTGTTGCCAATTTTTATAGTCTTAAAAGTACAAATTAAATAATTTGCAATAAAAATATTGTGACTATATATCGAGATAAAAACTACCCTACTTCTCAAGTTGGACCAAACTGCACACAGTGTGCAAAGTTTCATTAAAATCAGTTCATTAGTTTAGGAGTTCATCGCGGACAAACAACGTGGCACGAAATTTTTATATATAAAAATTATTTTTCTGTTTTGACATAAATCCACTGTAATCTTTTAAATAGGAAAACTATTCATTATATTTCCATTTAATAGAATTGTTTCTTTCATTTCATTTTCTTTCGTTTGTCTGGAGATGTAGTAGAACTGTTGAATTTTTTTTTAGAATTCCATTGCTTAGAATTATTTATTAAAAATGAAATGGGTGTTTGAAATATTTTTTTTTATTTATTTTGGTTTATTTTAATTCCACAAATGAGATCATTTTTGTATTAAAAACTTCTGAATTGAGTTTATTTTATGGAGAATTAAATAGCATTTCTTTTTTCCTCTTCCTCTGAGAACTTCCCTACCTTTTTAACTGAATGAAAAAAATTTCTCTGTCATATGTTTTATATATATACTCAAAATTTCATCCAAATTTTTATCACATAAGCTCCTTTTTAACCAATGTTATTAAAAGGTAGTTTTTTTTTTATTCCCTTAAAAATGCGAAAAGACAATTTTTCATCTTGGAACCATATATTATTTTTAAAATTATGATTGAATATTTTCAAGACTTATAATATACTTGAGAGAGAGAGAGAGAATATATTATTATATAATTCATAATACCGTGCCTGACTATTAAAAACCGTTTTATATCCTATGCATTAAAATCATTTTACTTTACATTACCAAAAATATACAAAATGCAAATCAAAATTATTTTTATATGTATGTTGTAATTCAAGTAGCATTCTTATTTTGCAATATCATATAAGAAATTAGTCCCCTATAATTATCAAGCCCAATAGCTTAATGTTTTATTCAATAACAAAATTGTCACCCGAACACTTTTGAAAGAAATTGTTTCCTGAATATCTTTTCAGGTCAAAATAAATGAGTAATAAATAAATCAAATTTCCTATCTGTTTTATCATGTTATCGTTTGCTTAAATGCTAATATATGAATGAGTAATTTATTATTTTTAAAAGTCAAAACCTTGGATGGCTAAATCTATTCTTTTTATTTAGATAATTTTTTTAAAATTTATTTTACTTGTGTAATATAAAGCAAATTAAGTTGGAATATTTAAAATTTATTTTAATTGAGTAGATTTTTTTTCTGTTCAAACCTAAACATTTTATTACACTAATATTTGATTATATTTTTATCAATTTACTTAGAACAATTTAGAATTTCGTGTGAATTTTATAATTTTCTTTTCACTATATATGACATAAAAATGACTTGTTCTCATGTTACATTGATGTACAAATTAATTTATGATTTTTTTCTTATATTTTAATCTTTTTAAATATAACAAGATTAATCTCCATTTTTCATTTTTTTTTAAATTGTCAGGATTTATTTTTATAAGAAATTAATAAAATTAATGAAATTTTTATTAAGATAAATTTTTTAAGAAATTGTTCAGAATTGAAATTTCTGATTCCTTTTTAATAGGATGAAGGAAAGATTAATATTGGTAAAAAAATTAGTTAATATATATATAAATTAATGCATTTGTGTATCAGAGAAAGAAATAATAGTACAGAAATTCATGTTTAAATCTTTATTGTTACATTCAGCATGCAATGTTTCATACATAATTTTTTTTATTGTATTACTCAGACTATATTCTTCCTTGTTTATGCAAAGACTGAAATATTCAAAGTAATTCCACAGTCTTTTTGATTTCAAACTTCAGATTGTAAAATTGCGTAAAAAAATTTGTAAAGGATATGAAAGTTTATAGCAAGCTGCTTTTTTTGTACATTAGAAATGAAATAGTTGTTGTAACTTTTATATTTTTAAAATTAATGTATGCTAAGAAATAAGAAGTTTTAATTGATTTAAAGATGGTTTCTGGAAAATTAGATATAAAAAAATGTTTGTTTATTAATTTTTACTGTTTAATGTTTATGATACTTGAGTGTTCAAATATATTAATTCTAATAACAATGAGTCCTATTATTATAGAATTTTCAAATTTAAATGGTTTATAATTCTCTAATATGCTATGAAAAGTTACCAACTATACCATCAGCGATGCTGCAAAAAAATTGTACATCATAATTGCTAGACTTTCTTTTGTGTTGTTTCCTTACAAAATGGGAGAGTTTTCTGTTTAGGAAAGAAAAGGATATGAGCATTTCTTTCGATAAAGGTTTATATGAGGGTCGCTCAATAAGTCCTTAGAAAATCCAAGAGATGGCCCTCGTAGCATCGAAAATCGTATCCAGTATGCATCATGAATCACTAGACAACTATCTAAGTCTCAGTTATTTCCATCACATGGTTGCATTTTAATTGTCCATTGAAGCAAGAAAAGTGTTTATTTAGAAAAATGGGGAAAAGTGAGTTTCATTCGAGCGGTCATTAAACATTTAAGTGAGTTAGATGAAGTTCATAGCACTCATGTGTTTGCAACTATTTATAATTGGGTAAGGGAGTTTGAACGTGATCATACATCCACAAAAAATGAACGCCGTTCGGGTCGTCCAGTGGAAGTGACTATTCCCGGAATGATTGACAAAATCCACGATATGGTTTCGAGTGATCTACAAATCAAAGTTCGCGAAATAGCTGAGGTCACTGACATATCACAAGAAACAATGTTTTCAAGTTTGCACCAAAAATTGGATATGAAAACAATCTCGGCAAGAGGGGTGCCGCGTTTGCTTTCAGTAACAAACGCGATCGTGTCATCGACTCTGATGCTATTTGGGCGCTTTTTCGATTCAATTTTACGGAGTTTCTGCGTCGATACATAATTGTGGACGAACCATAGATACATTACTTCACACCAGAGACAAAATAACAATCAAAACTGCGGGTTTTTTTTAATCAGAAAGGCCTCCAAAGAAAGCAAAGACGGTGAAATCGACCGACAAGGTGAGGGCTACGGTATTTTGGGATGCACGGTGAATTACCTGCACCGATTACTTGGGAAAAAAAAAGGAAAAGACAATAACTGGAGAGTATTATGTATCGTTATTGCACTGGTTGAGCAAAGAAATCAAGAAGAAAAAAATCCTTATTTGAAAAAGATCATCTTTCATTCAAACAATGAGCAGGTGTACACCTGTGCGGTTTCGATGGCCAAAATCATGGAATTAAAGTTCGAATTATTTCAACATCCACCAGATTTGCCCCCTCCCCCCCGTTACCTTTTTTTTTTTTTTTTAATTTTTTTATTTACAAACTTAAAAAAGGGTTCAGGGGATAACGGTTCACGTGAACAAAGAGGTTATCGCCCAAACAGGTGCCTATTTTGAGGATCCTCAGAAATCTTACATTTTAGATGCAGCTTTAAAAAGTCGGGAAAACACTTGGAAACGTGTTTCGAACTGAAAGGAGGATATATTGAAATATTTTTTTAGAGTCTACCTTTTTTTTCTATATTTTTTTAAAGACTTACTGAACGACTCTCGCATACTGAGTTGCTCAATAACTCGCGTACAATTTTAGGAATGATTCACAAATCAAACTGAAAGGAAGTGTATTTTTTTATGAAAAAAAAAAAAAAAATTCTTACGTGTATGCGCTAAAAAAAAATTGCTTTTTCACCACACATGTTTAGTTTCGAGAGAAATGTCTTAAAAGTTTTATTCTCGAATTCATATGAGAACTTTCTGCATATTACCCTATAGGGTGTGTCCTATAGATCCCCGTACTTACGATTCATGAATTAATTATACAAAAACAATGAACACAAAAACAACTTTTTTACGTTGATGGGAAAAATAACTTACGACAAAAAGTAGAAACAATTTTAACTTACGTTTACAACGAATGCTCAAGACATCAGTCCTTTTTCTCTGAAGCGAAGCCAAACTGATTGCGCGATAGTATGAATGATAGTATTCTTTGTAATATGGCAATTTTCAGATCATTGATTGCTTAGGTATTTTTTTCATAAACTTTTTTCTTTGGATACCCCACAAAAAAAGAGCCAGGGAATGCTGAGATCAGCGGGAAGAGGTTTTTGTTCAAAAAAGACGGTGCATTACGCCATACAAGTATTGAAACAGGCATACTCCAATAATTTTTAAGCCGACCGACTAATCTCGAGCTCCTTCCCCTGATCTCAACATTCCCGGAATTTTTTCTGTGGAGATAGTTAAAGAACAAATTTTACAAAAATAATCACCAATCAATAGATGCGAGAATTTCCATTACTCAAAAGATACAAAAAGTCACTGCTTGAAACTCGAGTGATGGGGAAGTTTAATGACTCAAGAGCCAGATGAGGCTATGCTGCTCCAAACAAGATAAAAGTGTGATCTAGACGTTGGGAAAAATTGAAAAAAGATTAAAATAGCTTGGCATGAAGAAGGGTCGAAAAGACAATTGTCCAGTCGTGGGTTGACTAAAGACCCACCGTGTAACCGATGCTGATGCACGCTTAATCTATCTAGGCTCAAAGTCCTCCCGTGGAGTGGTGTGGAAGTTAGGAGACGGAAGTGCCAGCTTAAGTGTCGTTCTCGTCCCTTGACCAATGTTCAAAATAGTGAGGTCCGTTGCCAGTCGTCCTCGAGTTGCTTCTTCTGCGATATAAATAAAATTAATCAATCAATTAGCATAAAATATTTGTTTTAAAGTTCGTTGTTTTTGTATGATGAATTCCCGAATCAACAGTAAAAGAACTTTTAGAGACCAGTTTTTTTCCCTCAGAATTATTACCGTATCAGCCTGAATGTCACATGACACTAAAATGTTTTATAAAGATAGGGGGAAAAAAATGATGAATCGAATACGATCCATTCGTTTTTTGCATGAAAGAATTCAGAGATAATATAATTTGGTCAGATAAGCATTTATTTAAAATAATTTTTTTCACAGATTACATTCATGGCAATAGAATTAAGCTACGTAAAACATATTAGGAGGTAGTGTAAAGTCATAGGTGTACTAATAAGAAGGGGGTTGTTACATTCCCTTACCCAAACCTCGAATTTATCGAGAGTTAATATTTTAAAGGGAAATAATATTTCAAAAAGCATCGCGTTATATTCAGCTAATACAGTAATAGCAGAGGTTATTATAATGTAATTAATGCAGATTTACGTTAGAAAGGATACTATATGACAGAGAGGGAAACAAAATGGTATATATATATATATACACACATATATACCAATATTTGTTGACTTTTTTTTAAACTCTAGCTCTTAGCTTATTACCTGTGGACCTAAATCGTCGCGTTTTTGAGAATGGAACATTACAAATCGTAAAATATATATTTACAAGACTTTATAGAAGTTTACATTAATGATTGCCTTTATGAAAATTGTTAGAGATGATGTTAAAATGTCTGTGATTAAAATAAAATCTGAACTTTTGCATTACTTTCAGATAATAGAATGTTTCTAGACGTCTTGCAAGTTCACAAAGTTTTGTGTTTATTTATATGGGTCATCACTATTTATTTAACAAAATACCTTTTGTTAGAATTCATTTTCCCCAAATACTCATCAGGATTAACGAACGAAAATTTTTAGAGAAAAATGTCCAATCACTATTTTCAACAATATTTCAAGTAAAGTGTCATTGTAATTGCAACATCAAAATGTTGTCAGAGCTATTAAGTCCAATGTTTAGTCTAGAATAGTTGGAAAAATTCAGACACATTTTCCAAACTCAGTGACTTTTCAAAAGATGGAAAGAGAGTCTGTTTTATTTCATATAACTTAATTTTTTTTATAAAATAAAGTGTATTTTGATATATATGTCCAATCGTAGTTTGTTAAATGTAGTCATCTTAAATAAGAACTTTTCATTCCGATCTAAATTGATTTTAGTAAGAATTTCTCAGCACAAAAATGTTCCATAAATTTGAAAGAAATTACATTACATTATCGACAATAAATAAGAAGTTGACGATTCTTCATCCTTGGAAAACTTCATAGGTAATGTAGTCCTAAGTGATTCGTGCGCAGAATTTCGATCATGTACCGTGACAATCCAATTTAAACGCATAATACTAAACCTACCAACATTTTACGTATACCTATTTCTGCCTTAGCGTTAAAATAATCGCTTTTGAAATAAACGCTGTATCATTTTTAGTTGATTATAAATAATATAGATTTCGGCGTAGGTAATAAAACACAAAACAGTTGCCGTGTAATACTTTGAAAACATTTTTTTTTTTTTTTTTGGACTTTAGGATACACAAAGTTGTGGTAAAAAGACTAAAAATGGGGACAAAATACATTTTACTTCAGTATTCGCATACATATCATTATTCAATTTAAAATAAAACTTGTACGGCATTGCACTTTTTACAAATGGAAAGTCTCTCCCGTTATCATTATCCAGAAACATATTTTTTTTACATGAAGAACATTTTTTTTTTTATTATTATTTTTTTATTTTGAAAAATTCAATTTGACATGTCTTTCGGAAATTGTAATGGAAACTGCTGAAGTTCTCTCCATACTTACTGTTTCTTATCTGTAAATTTCGATATTCGCTGGCCAGTTCTACTATCTGAAATAAAAATTCTGTCAGCGATATCCTTTTTCCGATTGTTGGATTACATAAAATCTAGGTATTTATCATCAAAATTAAATCAAGAATATTGAAAAATGCATGGACAGGCAATCTACGAGATGTGGATTTTATGTTGCTCTTTTTAGCCATTTGATCCGTCATATCTACGACAAATTTAGTGTTATTATAAAAAGCAGATGTTTCATGTATATATTTGCCTGTTTTCTCAATTTGTACAAATTTATACTTTGAATTTAGAAAGAGAACTCCATTGTTCAATTTGCTTTTATAAATTTTCAGAATACAATTATTTGATTTGTAAAGCTGAGTTGAAAAACATACTATTTTGTTTTTCTTTTGTTTCGCTAATTCCATCTTATGCGTACAAATAGTTCCTGTTTATGGAAATTTTGAAATTAGAATCAATATTCTAGACAGAAATTAGTTGTAAGTTTGATATTTGAATGTAAATAGCTTTGTAAAACTTAATAAACTTTCCAGCAGTCAAAAAGACCGTTCACTCTAAGTAACGGTAGAGTACATGAGATTATCATAAAGAATGAAAGAAGAAGAGAGAGATGTATTGAAAAATTGAGTAGCTATATATTATTGGAAAAGTCGTGCATTAAGTTTAGAAAAAACGAAAACCTCTAATTTAATAATTTTGACTAAAGTCTAAACAGTGTTCAGTTGACCGCTGTATTCAATCACCAACGTCTTGCCACTTCCTCTTTCGGACATTCATCCAAAGCATCGTTTGCCATTTTGTGCAACTCAAATTGATGCAAAGGCCTCACGTGACGGATCACAAACAAGTGCAAGAGATTACACTTCTGCCTCGAATCCGAATGAGAGACGAACCTCGTGCTATAGGTTGGCTTCACTCCGGCCATGTTCAGTACAGTTCCAACAAAGACATCTTCGCTGGGAAACGGCTCAAAAAGTTCCGAGTATTCAACGAATTTCTGCAAGACATCGTAGGTCATGATATATCCAGCGCCATTCACGTACGGCACATACTGAGATTTAGGAAAGTTTTTGACTGAGAGATACCAACGGCTGTTGGGTTTTCGAACAACATGAGATGCCCACCGCACGTGACCTGCGTACAGATTCTTTCTAATCGGATTCTGAGTCGACAGGAAATTTATCAGAAGCTGTACGTTGATGAAGCAATCATCGTCCGTTTTTAAGGTGTAGGTTGGCTCGCAGTTAGTGAAGGCCCATGTTAAGCCTTCGATGACTTTCGATGTCAAGTTCTTGTAGGATTCATAGTAATCACCTTTAAAAAAACAAATAAGAATAATGAAAACAGGATGAGTAAATGTGTGCTACAGAATGAATCATATATGTGAATAATGGTAATCACCTTCAAGAAAAATAAACAAAAATAACGAATAAAAATAGGGGTAATGGGATTATAAAAAATATGAATGCTATACAATGGAATCATTTATGTAAATCATAGTAAACATTTTAATAATAATAATAATAAACAAAAAATTTATGGAAATAAGAAATCGTAAATAAATGCTTGAGGTACCATACAATGGGATTAATTCAAAATTCCAGTTACTTGATAAAGTAAATCAAAGACTAATAATAATTTAATCTGATTTCAAATTCTTATATTTCTATAAATTAAATATTTATGAAAGTTATGGAAATATAGTACACTCATATCACTTGAAGTACACATGGAATAAAAACGAAAACGGTGGAAAATCATTGTGTTCAAATTCTTCCAGAATTCAAGATGAGACTGTACCAATACCTGAGTAAACTCTCCCTCAACACTTCTTCAGTGACACATCCATTGCCTAAAGTGAACCATAGGCATGTCGATTGAGCGAAAATCGCACCAAGTAACTTTCAACAAAATTTTGGTGCAGTTTAGACTAATTTTTCTTTTTTTTTTTTTTTTTTTTTGCCAAAAATCCAAAATTACTCAATCACATCAAGTGGTGGCACTGTGAAAATACTTTGCATCTATTTTTCTCCTAGATACGTAAAACTAAGATTCGGAGGGAGATCTCGACGAATGCAGACGAATTCAAGTATGTCTAAGAGACAACTATGTAACATATTTGCAGAAATAACTGATTCTTACTTTGAAAATATAACTTTTGTTTCAATTTAACAAAGAATCCGTTTTATTATTGTGAATTTATGGTTGAATCCTACTTTAGCCCACACTTTGACGACAGAAAACAAAATGACTCCAAAAGGCGAATTAGATGTACCGAATTGGCAACTCTTCTAACAAAGCTAATATTAATTTCCTTTTATTGCAATTCTATTTTTAGCATGATTTTGGCACCAGTTTATTTTCATCGCCAAGGCGTCCGTTAAAAGAGGATTTTATCGAATTTTATTGTGAACTACTGCCAAAAACACGCTTAGTGTTGTTATAGTCTAATTAATACTATGCATATAACAGGTCACTGCTGATAATTAATATGAAATTGTTGTAATGAATAAAATTTATCATTGCTCTCTCTCTTAAAATACTAATTTTTTTTTTGCATTTATCAGGGTAGTAATACTTTTTTTGCTTATAATAATTATTTTTTTAAAAAAAATTTGTTTTATTTAGTTTTGTTACTGTCAATTTATTTCATTATTGTCTAAATTTACTTGAACGCAGTTTTGGATTGAATTTGTTTATTTCTATTCAGATAAATAGTAAGTTAGAGAAACTTATCTAAAACTGAAACTCAAAAATTGTAATTTAAATGATATTTAGTTGATTCATCTACAGTTCTTAGCGTCCCTTTCATTCCTTTGATTGCTAGCATATATTTCTTATTTTGATTTTCTTAAAAAAAAGTTTTATTTTCTCATCGTGCTGCAAAACGGTCGGAGAAATTAAGGAGAAAAAAAAAAAGGAATTAAAATGCGTATCAGAATTTTAAACAATACAATGAAAATTTATTTAATGTGGAACTGCAAAAGAGAGAGAAAGAGAGGAAACTAAATGAAACGTAAAAGAAGCGGAATTTTTTTTTCATTCGTATTTTATTTCTCAGTTGTATGAGAGACGCAATGGGCTTAATCTTCAATCAAGACGCAATAACTTATAATTAAACTTTTCTAATGTTAAAAATGATTCGAATTTCCTTCGATTGTTATTCGTTTCACAACTGGCATCCAAATATTAGATTCGAACACGTAATGTTTTATTTATTGCATAATTTCTCATTTGCCACTTTGATATTCAGGTATGATATCTCTTGTTTATTCCGAGAAATCATAGAAAAAAGATGTTTATAAACTTCTGTAATTTTTTCTTTATTTCATGTTAGAAACTTATGTATTCAATAAAAAAAAGAGTGAAATGAAATTCTATGTAGGAACTTTCTTGCGTAAATATTATGCAACAGGGAGTTTGTAATTGTCTTTGAGGGGAAAGAGACGTGTACTCAAACAAGAGTAAATTTGGTATAATAGAGTGTAATTCAGGAAAAGTAGTCCACAATTGTGCAAATTAAATTTTGCTTGATTATTTTGTGTGAGTGTTTTTCTGAATTGCATGAGTGAGATATTTGTTAAATCAGCTAACTAAGAAAACATCGTTATCAGAAAAACCCAATCAAAATACTGAGATGAAAATACAGAGCGAAACATCCGGCGCGCGCCTTTCCAAGTTAAATTTGTAATATTGCCTTTTTCAGAGGCGCACCCAGAAATTAATTTTTTTGGGAATGGGGAATATAGCTATAGCCATGAAAGAAGCAATTTCCTTAGTTTAGAATTATCACTGGATAAAAACTAAAAAATAAGCTACATCAATCTTGCTTCTCCTTTTTAAAACTGATCAAGGATGCTACTTTCTGTTTCAAATTTACGTTTGGATTTCTTTCCACCTGAGTCAAAATAATTTAAAAGCGACTAATGTCTATTACTCATTGTGGCTCAACTCCAAATGTGCCAATAAACAAGTAATATAAAAAAAAAATTAAGTCAATTCCTACTTAGGTCAATAAAGAAGTTTTTTAATTTAGTTACTTTTTGTTAAGTTATTTGGCGGTATTTTCCAAATGTGGCTACCCTAGTTCGCTTCGCAGATTTAAAGGTTCAGCCAAGTTTGGCAATTTTTGAAATCGCACCAAGTGGTTGGGCTAAACTGCATTTTCACCAATTAAATTTAATTAATGAATTAATGTTTGAAAAAAAAACTGTATTAACATCAATAGTC
Source organism: Nephila pilipes (assembly GCA_019974015.1). Taxonomy (NCBI): domain Eukaryota; kingdom Metazoa; phylum Arthropoda; class Arachnida; order Araneae; family Nephilidae; genus Nephila; species Nephila pilipes. Next base: position 37,654 of record BMAW01007655.1, on the reverse strand, counting down.
AACGACTACAAGTTTAAAAAAATGTATTTGAACAGGAGTGGATGAATAAAAAGTACTTTATTAAGGATTGAAAATTTGAACAAGATATATAGAGAGAGTGTGAGCTAATAGTAGGAATTTAAAAAAAAAACTGAAATAAAAGCTTTAAGTATAATTACCTACAAGCATGTCGTTCGATATATCACTTTCAGCTTGGACAAGAGTTCTGAAAAATCGAGTTGAAGCTCTTCCAACCATGAATACAGTTTTCACATGAAATCCAAGAATTCTGTGGTTTCTAGGATTAGCCCATGTCTTCCTGATGGTGCCCCGCTGTTCGAAATTGGTTGGAGCCGATGCCACGAGAATTAAGAGATACAATCCACGAAAGCACATTGAATTTTCTGCAAGAATTTCATCAACTATTCCAGGATTCCAGACGATTGGTTGAACAAGAGCCAATGGGCTGCTGATATTTTCCGTTGTGTTTGTTGAATTGATTAAATCTTCTGATGTAGTTAAATTAGACTTCAGAGTTGTGTTGAATATTTGCTCATAAGCATCTTTGTAGTACTTCATTTCGAATTCCTTTTCCCTAACTAAGCTTTTGAGCCAAATGATTCTTTTTATTTCGATGGAAATGAAAGAAAAAATGGTCAAAATAGCCATTCCTAGCATTAGCCAAGCTATTGCTTTTCTTGGCATAATGCACAAGGCATTGTTAGGACTAATTCTTGTATATCTTTTCATTTTTTTAAACTCCTTATTTACTTTTTATGTTCTTTCAGTGTGAATCAGTTTCTATTCAAGCCCAGTAGCCTGAATATTTATAAGATCAATCTTATAATTAGATATTCACATGAAATAATTAATGATTAGTATCATTATCGATTGATACATTCTATTATACTATTTTCAATCCAAGAATTTGAATCTTTGGAATATTAATAAGAAACAAAAGCAAATGGTATCACTAAATTTCCTATTCACAGTCCTTCTTAATTCTAATATCTTATGAATTTAAAACAATTTCAATAATTAAGGCCCTATGTTTCAAAAATTTTGAAAAAATGTTACAAACATATTCTTTTTCTTTCTCATTCAATTAATGAAATATATTATTAGGAAATTATAAATTTATCTATTGAGTGAAAATACTTATTTATGAAACAAATTACTAATCATCAAACAGAATTAAATGCGAAAAAAGTATTGTTTTTTATTTTAAATACAACTATTTTGAAGAAATATCGTTAAAACAATAAGATCAATTTACATTTTTAAAAAACCATTTACTTAGTTTTTCATTTACAAAACCCCATTTTTAGTCCATTTTATTAAGGAGAAAATTGAATATTATTTTAGAGTATTCTTAACCTGAAAATTTCCATATACGAAATATCCGAGAAAAACAGAACAACACATCCAGCTTACCAACGGAAAGTTTCAGAATTATTCGATCTTATCAGAAATTGAAGAGAGAGACAATTGAAAACATGCTTAACAGCAAAAAAAAAAAAAAAAAAAAAAAAAAAAAA
>BMAW01007655.1:18532-36037 GCA_019974015.1 Nephila pilipes | reverse complement strand
AACCCCCTTACACACCGCCACTTTACCATTTTTTTCGTCTTTATTCAAATTTATTCCCTCCCCAATTAAAAACATCTTAAAACAAAAAAAAAAAAAAAAAAAAAAAAAAAAAAAAATCTTATAATGACAATGAAGTAAATGTTTCAAAAAGAAACTCTTTAACGTACCATTGAAATTATTTTTTCTGTAATACCAAATGAGACTAGAGATTTGAAGGGAAATAAATATCTGGCTTAGAATTTCTGAGACATCTTTTATAAGACAGAATATACAATAGATTACTGAAATCTTGATACACTTGTTCCAAATATCTTTGTGCCGAAAAGAACAATGCGAATAGGAAAAATGTTAGTATTTATCAGTTGACATCTCTTGCATATTTAACTTGAAGCAATTTTGGAAAGATTAACCATTTTCCTAATTTCCTCTAATTCGCTCTATTGCTGTAAATTGAAATACACGGTTTCTTAAGTATATAAAATTGTCTATAAATAAGTACTCATCTAAATAGTAAGTACCTTCACATTTAATGCAATTAATCGATAACGTTTATCCTTCTATCAAGAGTAGATGGTCAGTAATCCATAAATGATCAATTTAGAATGTTTTAGTACAATAATATAAGCAGTATAATACGCCTCGATTATTTCATTGCATGAATAAAAAAATCAACTTTAATTTTTAATTATTTTTTTTCATAATTATTTAAACTTTAATGTTTACAAATTTTTCAAAATCATTCGAAAAGTATAAAAAATTATCAAGAATTTTTTAATTGCAGTTTTTAGAAAGATTTATCAAAACGTTTACAATACCGGATGATTATACAAGGAATAATGATACCTCTTATTACTTAACTCATAAGCATTTCTCATATATCCTGGAATTTATCAATATTTTCAATATTTCTCCACATTTAGCATCAGTATTTTTTCACATTCCGTCAAAAATTAGTGAAAATATTCATTTATCTTTCATTTCAGAACTATGAATTATCATATAATTCCTTAGAATTCAATGGATTTGGTAGCTTTCTCTGATATTTTTAGCGATAAACAAGAAACTTAAAAGTATGATTGAAAGAAGATCCAAGTGCAACACTGTATCACTACAACAGGATACGTATCTTAATCTGAAGCATATTTTTAAAAGTTATCAAGTGAAACCTACCACAGCACTTGATAATAATCATAATCATTTTAAGAGATTTTACGCACGCTGATCATCATTTGCAAATCGAATCCTGATTCCTGAGTGCTTTCGGCTGCTGAAAAAAAGATTGCAAACTCGGATGAAATCTTTTTTACTATCACCGATCGCTTCTCCCCCCACTTACGTCAGCGCAAGGAAACCTGTTAAGAAGCCGTATATATAAGTTTCTGAACATAGCCAAAAAGTAATAGAATTGCTTTTTCATAAATGGAACGTTCAGTACTTATGCATTTGAAGATTTTAATTTTTCTTATGATGGGGGAATAAGGTCATTTTCAAGTCTTGTCATTTAATTTGAATTAATCTTGTGAATATTTCTTGTATACATTTAAAAGGTTCTTGAGGTTTTGAATATTAATTTTGAATTATCATTTGTACTGGTAAAAACTTAACAGATCCTAAAAATTAGTTTGTTAAGAAAATGCTTATTAAATCAGATTTAGAATTGACGAAAACATACCATTAAGTACCAGTAGTTCATTGTTTTTTTATATTTAATCCCAACCAAAGGATCGAAATAATTTCCTAATTATGATCTATACATTTAAAATATACATACGCGCGCGCGCGATCTGTTTTCTATGTCAATTTAAACTTAATTAACAGTTGGATGATCAAATTAATCTAATGCGCGTAAATTTATGGAAATGCGATTTTAAAATACAAACACATAAAGAGAAACGAATGAAGAGAAACTCATTGCAGGATTAAACTAACACTTTAAGATGCTTCAATAAATGCAAAATGTACTTTGATACTTAAATATTTATTCATTTTATTTAAATCAAGTAAAATAATTTATATTAATTTATTTTGATATATGTTGCTTAGAAGCAGGAATCCTGTCGAACATTCTGGAAATGAGAGAGAGAGAGAGAGAGAGAGAGAGAGAGAGAGACGGTATTTAATGGTTCGGTGGGGTACATCGATTGATAGAGTTATTACCACTTTATTAAAATGGGTATCGAGCTCGGGCTCGATTCGACAGGTTTTCGTAATTACAGTTACATATCATTGTATAATCCAGGCAAATCTGTCGATGTTCCAAGCCCTCTCGTAATTGTAGTTGTAGAATTTTAAAACGGAAGATCCATTTAAATGTTCGTCCTCGTTACTTGACTGAGGTTCAAAATTATGAGGTTTGATTGTTTGGCTTTATGAAAATAGAGCAACAAATGCTATTTTACCATTTATGAAGCTCTTCACCAATAGCTCTCGTGTAGCTTTCAAGAACATAGTTAATAAAATAATTAGTCAATCAAGTCTAGCCGAGGCTGGTTCATCTTATATAAATTTGTCTTAACTCTAAGTCCTAATGCTGGAATAGTACACCTCTCATGAGTAGATCACGTCGTAGCTCCCGATTTCTAGGCATATTGACCTATGTTTAGCGGACCTATGAGTCGGGCAGATACAGGCAAACGGAAATGGTCAATGTATAAACTGATGCAAATGGCAATTCACTTTGAAAGGGTGTGGAGAGTGGAGTGTCGACCTCGTCATCTGACCACTTTTGAAGACTATGAGGTACATTGACTGTAAACGGAAGACTTTTGAGTTAAGCAGAAATTGACAGCCGGAAGCGATAACTACAAAAGACAAACGACAGCCGTTTTGCTGCTATATACCCCAATTATGTTGCATTTCAAGTCCAATCAACACATTTCTTATAATTTATAATTAAAGAAATCTAATTTTGTGCATTGTAAATTCATATATGTGGGAATCGAACTTGACTTATCGCCTAGAACGTCTCACCACCAGAAAGCGCTGCTAATGTCTCGGCGACATGCCGCTAGGGGAAAGAAGACGTTTGCGCGGGAAGACGCCATTACGAAGTGAGAGTGGGCATACGGTGTGTCTGAGACATATCACTGGTAAAAATGTCTTACGAAATAAGTGCATGGGGCACAACTGTCTGACTGAAATGAACTGTCTTCATATATCTGTATTGTGAACATTACTTACGCTTTTCTCAATTAACTATATTCAAGTGTCTGTACATATTAATCGCTGTAAATAAGAATAAATAACTTAGTATGAACGGAAGTATCATCATTGTGAATACCCGGACTTCACATATATGAGAAATATGTATTCATGAAATCTAAATATTTGTTAGGATTCAAAATCCTTTCTTGGATGTGACGTGGAGACGGAGAGTAGGGTGCCAGATCAGTGGTTTATTTCGTCATTTGACAGTAGTTCATAATTACGAAGTGTATTAGCTTCAGTTAGCATATTTTTATATCGTGTAGAAACAGACAGGCAAAAAACAGCAAATATTAAGGGGAATTCGTTTTTCCGTTGTTCAATATCTCAAATAATTCACAATCAATCAATCAAACCCAATCTGTTGATGTGACTTATTCCACATGGTCAAGTCGAAGGATAGACCATCTAACGAAGCTGAACAAATTTTATAAAATTCTTTAAAAAGGATTCCACAGGGCATAGAAGCCTTTGTTGCTATATGTCTCATAAAAAGAGTCAATAAGAATTCTGTAACAATATTTTTGGTTATTGTATCATAAATTGAGGAAAATTGCGAAATATAATGTACTCGTATTGAGGAAAACTTTAAACATTAATAATCCAAACGCACGTGATAAAATAAACATAGCAATAATTCTTCATGAATCATTTAAAATAAAGTAACTAAATCTAATCTCCCAATCACATTTTAAGGTAAATGTTATTATTTTTAACATTGATTTGATTACTTTATTTGCCTTAAATTTTTTTTACATCATTGCATTTAGCTAGAAATTATTTATTCATTCTTATCGAAAATGATAGCTATCAGTAAAATGATACTTTTTGGCGAAAACACCTTTGTTTCCATCTTATTTTAGCTCACGCCTTTGCGATAAAAAATCAAAAGGCAGCAAAAACCGCGATCACTTGGTAATCTTTAAAATAATGCAACTCTTTCAGCTAACTTAAACAACCCATTAATCTACCGGTTATTATAGCAATCATGTTATTGATTTGGGGTCATTTTGTTTCCCGTCGCCAAGGTATTTGCCAATATAAATTTTACTTAACTTTTTTGAATTGGTTTAGTGCTTTAAATTCTCTATGAAAATTTAGTTATTTCGATTGAATTGTATATATACATATATATATATATATAATAACTCTATACATAAGTGTTAAAAGTAATTGAAAGCGTAAAGCCTTTCTGTGCTAGTGTAGTATACGCTTGGATATTAGCACCGCTTTTTTGTGGGATGAGACTTTATATATGTTGAATTGCATGCATGTCAGGTGTCATGTTAAGCATGAGTTCCTCCCATATTAAGTAGACAAAAAAAGGAAAGAACTTGGTATCTAGATGTATAACGCATCTTTGCTTTTTTTCATGCTTCGTGTTGTTAATACACATAAGAATTGATTTTGATATCAGGAAAGAAAGAACAATCAGGAACATAGGAGTAACGTCACGAGGAACCCTGTTATACGTACAGCATTATGATAGATGTATTTTTGTTAGGAGGCATCAAGGAAATCTAACGTTCCCATCTTGTATTCGTCATCATCATATGGGCCCACCACCTGGAGTGATGATATGTGGTGTTATTGGATATACATATCTGTTACCTCTTGTTTCATATAGCTGGTACTCTGAATTGCCGCCATAACATTTACGTTGTGTTACAGTTCGTTGCTATGACATGTCTTCGAGGTCTTCGTTATGAGACTTTTCAAGAAGACATGTTGTCCTTGTTATCCTGACCTTTCTTGATACTATTCCTAGTAAGATAGTTCCTCTGACCAATACCTTGTCCAGGAATATAACCTTCTGAGATATTCTAGTCATGTTGTCCGAGTGATCGGCACACCATCGTTCAACAACCATCGCGACTGATGAACTCTGGCATGAAGTTGAAGTCGCATGGAACAATGTACCCATTTCTGTCATCTAGGCACAGTTCGGTTCGATACCCAGCCAGGTTAGAGTTGTTTTTCATATCCCAATAGCTTTCGGTACTGAATTCTTCATGCTGTGTACACGTGTGAATTTATTCGTGTCTTCCTCACCACTATACCATATACGTACAGCAAATAAGATTCTAATATTTGTTTCCTTTTTTCGTGTCGCTTTTTAATGGCCAGCAGTAAACTTACAACCTGTTCACAATCTGTAAACATCGAATAAATAGCCGGTTAAACAGATAGCAAACCTTTAAATATTTCAAAATATCCCAACGAAAAACATAAATGGATACTCTGAAGGTGATAAGCCATTTAACTATATACATTAATTCCAAATCTTTCAATGCAATACCAACAACATTCCCAGAATAGTTCCTCTATCCTCGATATACAGACAAAATGTTTAGCTTGTAGAATTTTACAATACTTCCAAATTTTTCAAATACAATACCAATAACAATCCCAGAGTGGATACTCTATCCTCGATATACAGGCAAAATATTTAGCTAGTAGAATGTTATAGTGATCGCGCTGACTATGAAAATAATTTGAAATTAAAAATTAAATTTCGAAAATGTCCTGAAGCAGAATACATTATCATTTTTGGAGCATCTGAATCTGAAAGAATATAAAATTAATCTCTTCAAATATAATTGGAATGAAAAAGAATTTGTTTTCTTATAGTTTAAAATTCTAAAAGTCGGTGATAAAATATTTCGAAGACACCGATTTATTCTGTGTATTGAATTTCTTACTCTGATTACGTGCAAAAACTGTTTTTTGCACACTTGACATTTCTTTATCAATAACCAAAAACTAGAGTGACGTTTAAAAACACAAGCAGATAATTAATGATTAAACATTAAATTTTCACTAAATTTTAAAATTGCTTCGAATTCAATTAAGGGGACTTAGTACCTTTGCACCTTCAAAAATTCGATTTTTCAAATTTGATTTTAAAAAAATAGTACTGAATGTTAGGAGCATTTTAAAACAAACCGCGTCAAAATCCGACAATTATTACGCCCTGTGCAACAAAAAATGTAAATGTCTAAAGTGGCTTGTTCTATGTAATGCAATGTAAACAAACCCCTTTTTCTCAGTTTGCTATTTTCACACTTTCCCACAGGATTAAAAAAAAATCTTTTGCATGCAGAGCTTTCAAATTTTACATGAGTGTTGTACTCGTAAATCTTTATTCTGTGAACCTCAATTTTGTTAATAGGATGATTATATTTTATTTTATAACATGATACATGAAAAAAAAGTTACTAAATACAAACTTGATAACTTTTTTAATTTTTCAATTTTTTTTAATGTAAGGTAAATTTAAAATTTGAGGTTTACAGAATAAGGTCATTATTTAGCTTTAATTTGGTATAAGAATTATGGTTTTACTGTACATCTTTCAAAAGTTATCTTGTGGGTAACGTAAGGTAAGCTAATTTATTTTTCAAATTTCTGTACGCATATTTCATGTTGTATAAGAAAGTATATTAATTTAATAGCAAAACTTGACCCAATATTTTAAACTATGCACTTTATTACACAAACTGGCAAAGTTTCATACTGAAAGGAGCAAAAATTGTTGTTTTATGAAGAATCGAAAAAAGTTTGTCAAAATGTTCTACTTTTGATTTCGAAAGGTATTAAGTCCCCTTAAAGATATAAATAAAGAATGGAAATATAACCACGTTATCTTGCAAGTATATTTAAAAATTTCACTTTTTAAGGAAATGGAGCAGAAAATTATAAAAAAATAAGCACAACAGTAAGTATAAATTATTAATTGCACCACGTATCTAAACCCGTTCTTTTTTTTATGGTTTAATGGTTTAAAGAGATACGGGATGCAAAATTTTCAATTTCTTATAATTCAATCTTCAAGTAGCTCAGCACGGATATTTTTTAGATATGAATCATATACCCAAAAAATTTATTCAAAAATATTCGCAATTTTTTTTAATTATAAAAATTTATCTTTGTTTTTCCTCGTGTGTTTTTAAATCAGTGCTTATGATTTAAAATTTTAAAATGTTTTTATAAAATTTCTTCTCGTATTTTAACCATGGGTATTTAAATAAAGTCATTGATAGAGGAATTAAATTTGAAACAGTACCTCATTTTTTTTTCATAAAAAAAAAAACACCCAATAACTTATTCGATTATAAAAATTTTAAATGAATTATAAAAATTAACAAAACTCATGTATGAACATTTTTATTTCTGTTTAAATTTTCTTTTAAAAGCACCACTGAGGTAGGCTCTTTTTCTTTCGCTCATATTTTTAACAGTTCATTGTACAAATCATCGCAGCGTTATCAAAAGCACGTACAGATTGAAGTGAAAAAAAATCAAACAAAGATAGTTTACACTTCTCATTCACACAAACAGAGAATGGAACTTCTTTGAAGAAACGCGTCATTGGTAACTGTTGTTATAAACTACAGGCTGCTATTAACGATTTCAAGTGAAGTAGCTGCTACCTGTAGATATCTTTGAGAGCCAACGGAATGGACGGTGAGCTGGCTCATGTTGACATCGCTTAAGGGCTTATTCATAGTTCAGGTGGAATAATATAGAATCCTACAGAATAGCTAATAGTTACTTCAATAGAGTTGTAGAGGAATGTTTCGTTTTTCATTATTTGGGACTTTCTTTCCAATAAAACTATTGTTAACAAGTTAAAAGTTTTCACTTATACATGTTGGAACTCCTGTGGATCGGGAGCTCTGTATCATAAATATGACTGATACCGTGGTAGCTACGCCACTGGTGAGGACATTGAGTCTCGACAGATTGAGCGTGCACTATCCCCACTAAACGTTGGGCGTTTAGTGACATCAGGATTCTCGTAACGATGACTAGGCTGTCGAAATATTACATCACTTTCAGTTGGCGAAAACAACACCATAGATCGAACTTCATTCTCTTAGCTCCTAGACTACAGATTCCAACCTTTTTTTTTTGTCCTACCTCTCTCTTCTCACTAATCTCTTCTAAAAGAAATCGTTTCTTGTTCCTAAAATGTAAGTGTAACCCATAGTTTTCCAAAAATTTTAGGTCCAAGTCCCTTTCTTCTAACATCAATTTGATGGCACCCCTTTAAGGTAAAGTTACTCAAAATTTGATAAAGAAGTATGTATTATAAACATTAATATATTATTAAAAATAAACAGTGAAGGCACAAAATCGATAGGGAGGGGCCTCAATTATTCTTTTCTTTGAAAATTTTATAAATTTATTGGGTTTGTTTATTTCGTTTATTATTGTTACTTACTTGTACTTAATCTAAAAATATTAACTCAAGAATTAAATTGGAATTGATAATTAAGAACTCCCAGTACGATAGATAGCTCGGTCCAGGGCTTGGATACAAGGAATAACTTTGAAGTTTAACAACAAAATAGATACTTTAAATTTAGAGGGGAGGATCGCTATTTTGTCGGGTTTGAAATTATGACCGGAATTAGTGCGTGCCCACCCTCTGAATCTGCTACCGAATGAGAACTAAGTTTGGTGTGATGACATTATTTCTCAATACTTGGTGCCATATTTTGATGCAATTTAAATTTCTGTGTAACTTGTCGACATGGCACTTATGCCCTCGTGCCCACCCCTCAAGAGCTATCAAAACTTATCAGCATGAGTTTGTTAGTCGAGCTAGAACATAAGTACACGCTGGTGCTCTGTGCATGCTGCGACTCTTTTATGCACTGCTTAAGGATATATTGGGAACAGTTCTATAATGAACCAATACCTATTTTTAATAAGGAATTATCTTACATCAAAGACATTTCGAACTATTAGTTGAAACATGCGTTCGATAATTTTAGTATTAATTAAAACTATCGGCTCGTTCTTTCCAAGTATTTCTCAGGGGGCAACAATTGTAGTTCAACACTTCCTAAATGTGTCTTTCACCTAAAGCACCTTCCTTTGATCTCTTCAACGCCCATCGATGGGTGGTACCAACCCTTTGGGATTCACAGTTCCAGACAATGCCGGATGAGAAATTTAGTACCTAGTTCTATATTTAATGAACAGCATCTCTATTATTGTGTGAGAATTTTGATGGTAGAATCGGTATACAAACCTTTAACTTGATTTGAATATCCTCAGATGAAAACCAAAGAAGCGGTGTTAACCTATAACTTTCTAAGGACGCATGAATGTTCGCATAATGATGGCAAAGATAGCTCATTCATCTTGAAATGAATACGAATTATTTTTTGCTGGCCACATTACAATCCATAAAGGCGAAAGGCAAAGCCTTAGTTAAAATTGAGATTATAAGATAAATTATAATAACAACACAATTCTCAACAGCATCAATTTCAACCATTTGATTGCGTAAATATTTATTCTTGTCGTACGCAACCTGAAATAAATTTTAAGTTAAACTATGATTTTCCCGATAGAAAATTACGTACTGAAACAAACTCAGTATAATTTTTCATACGATTTCAGCTGGTGGAGGCTGACATAATGTCCGCAGACAGGAAACCATGCGCGATGCATACATGTTTGTGCAGCATGTGTAAGTGTGGGAATCACGTCTGTCCACAACAAATAGAATCGAAACTTCCGCCAAAATTTCAAGGCCTTGGAGAACAAGAAATTACAAGTTGGAGACATGATCCAGAGAAGAAGAGAGAAATTTGCCGAGTATGTGGTACTTTTCTTTATAATTTTTACTCTCGTTTTAGTATTGAATATTTGATGATATGCAAAATTACTGATATAAAATAAATTTTGTGAAATTTCGCAACAATTCGTTGCTTTATTATTATAACACATCGATCAATAACTCCCGAATCTAAAATTGAAAACAACATTTTTTTTGCAAAATTTTTTTTTATTCATCAACATAACACCTTTTGTTAATCACCTTTTAGGGTGATACAATCGTTCCAACGCTTTTCCAAATCTTCCCCCCCCCCATGGAAACCACTTGGAAAAAACCTTTTTCACTTCACTTCAAAAAACCTTTTTCCTGGTCCGATCGACTTAAAATTTTGACACGTTTCAAGCAAAGGTTAGTACTCTAGAAAGACCTGGTTACTGGTTTACTACGAGCGCCATCTCTGGGTTAGTCTCGGGAGTTATTGATCGATGTGTTATATAAATTTTCTGGCGAAAAAAAAATAACTTATACAAATGACTGCTACGGTTATACGGATTTGTTTACTGAAGCGAGAAACACTGCTTTCGAAAGAGACGGCTTCACGCTAAACAGCTGTCGGTCGCTGACGTTTAGCGCATGCGTACTTCTATAGCAGCGTCAGACACGTTATTTAATATCCACACCTCGTATTTTACTCACATTTCCTTATTGTAACAAAATCATAGCCATTTAATCAATTTAAAAGAGATCGAATATTAAATATCACTTCCCTTGTAGATCAGACGTCATTGAAAACAACTCAGGTAAGTAACCATTATAAAGTTTTGTAAAGTACAATCTTTCAAGGCACATGGATTGGAAAGTGTTTAGAATTTGTGAATTCTACACAATTTTCCCCCGCTAACTTTTGTTACATTTTAATGATGAACCTATTTGCGGAACTTCTTTCTTCGTAAAATAAAAATATCATCGAAAGGTTTCAAATAAAACATAATATGTTAATGAAAAATATCAAATTTGTTTTTAAACTATTTACACTTAATTTAAAATGGATTTAAAATTTTAATTATTTATAACTATCCGGTAATAATAATTAACATGATTTGTAAATATTTTAAAAATTACTGTAGTTTAAAATATAGTATTTTTATTATTTAAATCAGTTTTACTATGGATTAGAAATAGAGATAAATTAAATGTGCTCTATAATAATTTTTATCCCCATTTCTCAATACTTTTTCTTCCTTGAATTTTAATGCGCATTTAAAATTATTTATTAATTTATTATATTTATGAAAATACATTTTTAATGAAAAGAGAATAATACTTGCATAAAACCAATGCTGTCATTACTTTTTAAAAACGAGTTTAAATTCTTCGTACATTAAATTTCCAACCGCCAATTCCTCTTTCCTCCATTTTTTTTACAGTTCCCATTTGCGATTCAATGTATGTGCTTTTTGTCTTTACAATTGCAGAAATAAAACATGGTTATCTTGATAAACGTACGGAAAAAGTGATTTGAATAAGATTATTGCAAAAGACGTTTCATGTAACATTTGAAAAACAAGAGGAGAATGAAAAGCACTTTTTTTTTTTTTATTTCTGAATGCTTAACTCAGCAGATAATCCCGATCGATTTTTCCCCCGAGCAGTTTCTATTCTGGTCGTTACTGAATGTGGAATCAATTTATCAGTGGCAGTTCCTTGTCATACCGCGATTCCCTAACCCCTTCTAAGTATTTTTTTTTTGAAAGATACACTTATACATTGACTCGTCCTTAATACGTCACGTTCTGGGCCACGGCCATGCCGGATTATCGATTTTGCCGAGTTATCGAGCGTCCATACAGTTTTGAAAGGGGTTTCCAAGGTTAAATCCCTCCAGATAAAATTTATAATGATTAAAACTTTATTTAGTATGTTCACACACATTATGAGCCTGCGTAGACGATATAAATGTCCGACAAAGTAACATCGTCTCATTCTTGCAACTACAAGATTCAATTCGATCATTGAACTCTAATTTAACTGGACATTTTTGAACTGATAAAAAAAAAACAGCAGGAAAGAAAAATAAATGATTATTAAAACAAGTTGATACGAAAAAATCTAATCACATATTTGTGTTTATTAGCATTTGAAGAACAATTACTGAACTTCGAGAACATTAGACTGTACAGTACACGGTACATATATACTCTCTGTGTGGTAATAATGTGGAAACATAATATGTAACTCACCAGAGGACATAAAACATTGTACTGAAATGAAAACTGAGTGTAACGACAAACACTGGGAGAAAATGCGAGCAGAGCCTGTTGATATAAATCAACAAACGCCCGAATCCGCCCGCAGAAATCCGAAAGCAAACGACCTGATCGGTGCCGAATTACAGAAGGTGCTGCGCTATTGAATGCCGGGTTCAAGAGAGTTTAATGTTAAGTAACTTCCATCGTGTTTGAATCTCATTTGAGATATTTTTTTTTTCGGGTCTGGAAAAGTTTTCAAATGAAGGAATAAGGATTTAATGCATCTTTTTAAATCATTAAGAGTCATTAAAAGTATTATTCAACACCTTTCTTTAGATATGATAAATGTATGCTATAGTTTTATTGGAATATTCAGAATATATTTACATAACTGTGCCTAAATCTAAATTAGCGATAAACGTGTTAAATAGACCCACTACTCAACTAAAGACTGCCGATGGTGTCAAATGGAAATTGCTCCCCTCCCCCCATCCTCCCCAAAAATTAAATTCAATACGACAGGAAGTGACGCCGCTTCAAATGAAGTAATATCTGGGAAAACAACCTTCTCTTAAACATCATTCAGAACGTATTTCTTCGTATCATCACGACTGGAGGGTGAGTATGAGGCGGCTCTCTTCTACTGCGATGACATATGTTAAAACGCCAAAAAATTAGCCCGAATGCCTTCTTGTTTAATTGATAGAAGCACTGCAAAAAGCAACCGGTCAAGTTTTGATCGGACCCAAAGATTGAAGATACGACACATCGCCAGCACTATAGGTCTGTTGGAAATAAATTACTCGGATCCCGCCAGTAGGCGCCTTGTCTCGTGTAAGTGAGAGCGCACGGGTTCATGGGTAATATTTTGAGAGTGCTCTTGGATCTTGACCACGTAAGGCGGGTTATTTCTCCTGACAGCAAAAGCAGGTTAAATTATAATGTGGGCTATGTGGAAGCCTTTGTATAGTTTGTAAATAGTATTAATATTTGTTTATGTGTGATTGGAACGTAGATACTGTAATTAAATGTGTATTTAAATTAACTGCTCTCCCTATTTTGGCTTGGTGGATAAGACATCATCAACAAGGTCAACTGTCCGTCCCGAGGTAGAAAACATCACCGCCGAAGATTTAACATATCGAACTTTTGATGAGAAGATATTATATAAATGAGTTAGTCAATGAGTTATTGACCTCTCTGCTATTTCTTATAACCTATATCCTCCTTGACGTTAACTTTTAATGTTGGCAGATGTCCCCTTGCGAAATTTTCTTGGCAAACTCCAATTCTCGTGTTAGATAGGCGAGATCATGAGAGTCTCCTATTCAATGGATCTTAAAATGCGCTCTGTTGTTTTTATTGAGAAAATCTGACAGACAAGTGAAGTTTATAACAAACCCGAAGACAATAGGAATGGTTGCCGAATTGACCAAGTATTATTCTCTTGAAATATAATCTCGGTGTGTCGTGAAAGGAAGACTTATACAATAGGGCGTAGAATACAGTCGACATATTTCAGGCTGGATAAAGTAAAACTGGCCCGGAAATTATAAGACTGATACGGAATTGATCTTAGTAAAAGAATAGGAGAACTGCCCATGGCACGAAATGCTGGAAATGTCCACTGGTAACGCCGATGCAGCGTTGTGCTTGTAAAACTGTGAAACATGGGTAACAGCTCTGCTTGAAAGAAAGCATCAATAGTATTTCAAATATTCTGCAGTAGAACTTTCAGTGTGGGAGACATGTTGAATTATGCCTCACATAACACTCGATAGTGAACACATGCTGTATTATCGTGAACACCATTTTGTGTTACATTCAACTGATCAAAAACATGGATGCTCCTCTCACTCACGCTAACTTAACGGTACAGCAAAGAGTCCGGAACAGATCATGTGGGAGATGAGACATGTGACAACAACATCACCAGTGATTATTTCCAGCAATTTCTGTAAATCGCAACTCTCCTGTCCAATTCGAGGATCAATTCTATGTCAGGATTACAATTATTTCCCTGGGCAATCTTATTTTTCCCGCCCTGTTTAGTTATCTGGGGTGAATCTTATTTTTCCCGCCCTGTTTAGTTATCTGGGGTGATAATTAAAGAGGTCCCTGTTATCAAATGAAGCTATATTTCAGACCATAACTCCAGGTCATCGAGCTGTATGGCTGGGGATAGTCATATTGGCTTCGAACTGATTTCTCGGACCTATTCAGAAACCTTTTTGCCAATCATCTGGTCTTTATTCGAAGCGAGACTAAATTTGACAGTAATTCTATTGTTCAGGAAGATTCCAGCTAGATTTGAGCCGTAAACTGAGAAAACAGATAAAAAGTAGTCGGTGCAATGAGTTCCGTGAGCAAGCACAGATTCTGCTCTTTCAGACTCCTGTCAGTCGGATCTCTAATAATATCGAATCGGATGCTATGACAGTCACTCTGACGATCACGCCATCTTAAGGATTTTTCATCTGTATAAGTCAAAAAGGACGAATCTTTTGTAAGTGTGTCAATATGAATACAAAAGCTTTACCTCTCGGATGACGTGTCACATATAGAAACATGTGATGAGATAGGATTGGTTATTAACATCGCGCTGAGAAGTAATACGAAGACTATTGGCGTCAAACCACGACATTCTGAACCTCGATCAAGTGATAAGGACGACACATGTACTGCCACTTCCCTCTCCAAACTTCCACAATCCTCCACGGGAGGACTTTGGGACCTCAACAGAATTACCATGCATGATCCATGCTACACGGTGGATCTTTAGTAGTATCAGGGCTCGAACTCATATTTCGATGAAAATAATTCCGACCACGAGTAAGCAACCATGACCACGTGGCAACCGCGGTCACGAGAAATATACATACTTATTTTTAGTTTTAGTAAGTAAAAGAGTTCTTTTTTTCATATAGTCATTTATCATAAAAATAATTATTCACAGTCACTTATTTGTTGTCTAATTTCGTTTGCTGAATTCTCAATTGAAGGTTCATATTTCGTTCGCTTCAAGCGCCAGCAAGTGTTGCGGCCGTGGTAGCCTGGTAGTCACGGTCACAGACTCGCGCGGGGCATTGGTTGGGTCGAGTCGCGAGTTTGAGTATTGATGCCACTAGACCAGTTGTGTAGCGGGGTTGATTCACATCAAATCTGATCGAAGTCCCAGGTCGTCACATTGGCTTGATGTGGATGTCTGGAGAAGGAAATTTCAGCTCAAGTGATGTTGTGACGTCATAACTCGCATGCATATTTTTTTGTTACTTTATTCTTGGAAATGTTATACTCTACTTGATTGACGTCATTTCCCCTGCGAGAGCGGAAATTGTTACGCTGCCAGCCCAGACAGTGTCGCAGACGAAACGTTGTCCTTGACGAGAGCAGAGCTCTGTAGATGAATTCTGGTGTTTTGTATGAATGATATGAAGTTGTTAATAAATGATTTTGGATTTAAAAATAAATGCCTCGAAATATATATTTACCACTACGCCACAATGTCCTCATGACTTGACCGAAGTTCAAAATTACTCATACGATGTCCATTGAACTTATACTGGGTTCGAGACTACGTCAGAGATTATTACAACGAAACTGCTGATTCTTTACAAAATTCGCTGTTAGTGAAGGTTAGGGAATGAATGCCCCTGCTCCTAGGTCTCGCATAGCTAAGGTTTTTTTTTTTTAAAAAAAAAAGATTCTTTCTGACCGGTAATTCTGGTGGTCAACTAGTAACAGATTCTATTCTAGATTGGTATTCGAGACCAATTTTATATTTCAAGACTAGATTTGAATTTTTTATTCCAATTCAGAATTTGAATTTTTTTATTCCAGCTTGCTTTTTAACTGGTCATAGTCCCTTCGTTTGCTGTTTGAATCGTTTTAATACGAAAAATTCAAATTTATGCTCCTGTAGCTAATGCTCCTAATATGAAATAATTCGAAATAAAAACCAACGTTTTTAAAAACAACGTTTTTATATGGTGGCAAAGTTTATTAAAAAAATTATTAAAATATTAGTTAAAACTGGTCGCAAATATCTAAATATTTCATTGTTAGGCAAATAATAACGTTTCCCGAAATTTCAGAGCTCTAGCTTGATGGGAAGTTGGTTAAATTAACAATAGACAATTTGATGACACACTGATACACATACATACAGACACACACCAAGTGAAATACATAACAACGTTAAAACTAACTAAAATTAATTAATCCGGTAAATTAAATGGTTGGAATACAGTTTAGTCAAACCACTCTTGGAGACAGGAGTTATTTGGCGGTATTTTGCCAAATGTTGCTAAATTGGTCCGCGAAGCAGACTTAACATTCAGCCAAAAAAAAAAATTTCGCCAAGTTTGGCAATTACTCAAATTGCGCCAAGTGATTGGGCTAAACTGCATTATTTAAAAAAATATGAGTTAAAACATGTCGCAAACGTCTAAATATTGCATTGTTAGGCGAGTTCGAACTATTCCCAAAATTTCAAAGCTCTAGCTTGATGGGAAGTTAGTTGGTTAAATTAACGATCGAAAATTTAATGACACACACACTCACACACACACACACACACCAAGTGAAATTCAGAAAAACGTTGTAAAATACGAATTCATGTTGCAGAGGCTGACCACTACATTTTCTCTCTCTTGCTTTTTTAGCAAAAGTTTTCATTTGCACTGTCCTATTGAAGAAGCAAAACCTATTTGGCCTAAGGCTCCCGTCTACCGGCCATTTTGATTTTGCGCAAGTAATGTTCCTCCTATGGAATTTCGATTATCGTTCTCAAATCTTTACTATTTCATCTAATTTAGTGCTATAAAGTGCATCTGAAAAGAGCAAAAAATAACTAAGGCATATGCGAAATTACTTGCTTCTTCCGATTCTTAAAAATATTTCAAAAATATATTTTTTAAAACTGGAAAATTCACAAGCGAAACAGTAAAATAAGGGTAAATATATTTTTAAGAACCGGAGGGGGAAAGCAACTCCGCAGAAACCTTCATTCTTTCAGTTGCATCTTATTGCATTCAAATAGATAAAATAGTACAGATTTAAGAACGAATGTCAAAATTCCATAGGATTAACATTACGTCCACGAAATCATAAAGCCTTAAGTCCGTGAGGGAAAATCCCAGTTTGTATTTCAAGCTTAAATCTTATATTCTTTCGGCTTATAAAATTATTCAACAAATTTCTTAATCGTTTCAGTTTTTGATTGTATGTTACAGAATATTTCAATTTTCCTTATTGCAGGCTTATAATTGTATACCTTGTATATGAGTACAATTTTTGTCTAATACTTCATTTTTAATTCGCGAGTTTGTAAACGCCCTTTGTACTGTGTCATTTAGCCAATTATACGTAGCCTGGTATACGTTCTTATTTCTGCCAGAAAATTCTACTCTTAATTTCTGTCCAGTACATTTCTCTGTAAACACATTCTCTGTTAACACATTTCTCTGTAAACAC
>BMAW01007655.1:4359-18522 GCA_019974015.1 Nephila pilipes | reverse complement strand
ATTTCTCTGTAAACACATTCTCTGTTAACACATTTCTCTGTAAACACTATGTAAGTTTTTATTTACCTTTGAATTTCGCAAGCACTCATATGTAATATCTTATGTTATTTGTTCTAACATGTATTGTTACATTTTATCCTTTATTGCTTAAAATTTTTCTTTGCCAATAAATGCTGATTGTGAGGATGATTGTCTGCTGGGAGGCCGGTTTGTAGCTCTAAACCCTTTTCAGTGAGCTCGGTCCCTTTGGGAATTCTGACAAGGGGAATCTTGTTGCTTTTCAGTGCTGCGTTAATAATACAATTAATCAATCAAAAATTCTTTGACAGAACTTTATTGCGTTTCGATGGCTCGAATAAAAGCAGAGGAGCTGGGATGTCAAAAGGCCTATTCCTTTAGTACCTCATTCGAAATACATTCGGAACTCTTAACTCGCGGTAGTCTAGGTGCATAGTTACTAAACCGTGAGTTACAGTATAGCGACGATATAAACTACAGTATAGATTTGAATGTTATGCATTACAATTTTCCTCTTGTGACATTATTTTAAATTTTTACGGGAATTACTTGTGTGAAATAAAATCTTGATAACTCTTAAGATTTGACCAATAAAAATGGTTGAACGTACAACTAATCATACTCACCGCGAGATCTTGAAAATAATCTCTTTTGGATAAACTCCAAACTGGGGCATCTCATTTTCATTATCAATGGTGATTCATACACATTCCATCCAAACATTTAAATCCAAAAAATATAAATAAACATGTAATATTAAAAAAAGTTTTAAAGTCAGTTCCTACTAAAGTCAACAAAGAAATTTTTTTATTATAGTTACTTTTTATTAAATAATTACAATTCATATAAATATGTATACACATATGACAGAATCATAATATTAAGTGGCAAAGGAAATTTTTTTCCAGCGATCTACACGGTTCGTCACTAACTGTATTTATTCCTAAATTTATATTCTACTCACACACACACAATATCTTATATAAGAAAAAAAAATTTCTCCAATATAAAGCTAAAATTTATTCTATGAAGATTCTACGCCGACGCTCTACCAACTTTGTCATTGCAAGACAAACGACATAGTAAAAGCATCCGCTTGTTTCTTAATTCATCCGGTAAATTAAATGGTTGAAATGCAGTTTAGTCCAACCACCTTTGGAGACAGAAATTATTTGGCGGTATTTTGCTAAACGTGGTCCGCTTCGTGTCTTAACATTCAGCCAAAAAAAATCGCCAAGTATGGCAATTTTTGAAATCGCGCCAAGGGATTTGGGCTAAACTGCATTTTCACCAATTAAAATTTAATTAATGAATTTATATTTGAAAAAACTGTATTAACATCAAGTGTCATCCACTACAAGTTTTAAAACATTTTATTTGAACTTGAGTAGATGAACAAAAAGTATTTTATAAACGATTGAAAATTTGAACAAGATATGTATAGGGAGAGTGTGAGCTAATAGTAAAAAATTAAAAATACTGAGGGGAAGATCTCGAAGCATTTCCTCTACCTCCGTAATGTTTAAAATTACCAAGAATAAGAAACATTTTTGAAAAATTTTTTGGTCTCACAGTCACCAATTTTCTGGAGTGTATTAATTACATTATTATTATTATTATTGTTTTAATGAGGTTCGGTTAGGTTTTATTTATGTCATACTAGAAGCAACGCGAGGGCTACTGGCGACGGACCTTGGAACTTTGGTCTAGAGACGCGGACGATACATGAGCTCTCTCTCCTAACTTCGGCACCACACCAACGGGAGGATTTTGACGTGCATGAGCCCTGTCTACATTACGAGGCATCAAAGCTTGAACCCACGACTCGACACGAAACGCAGGTCGGGAGTCCGTGACCATGACCACTAAACAACCGTGACCATTGTTTTAATGCGAAGTTTTGTCAAAAACTCTCTGACAAAAATTAATGGGTTAAAAGTACACAAAGGCTTATCGTTTTGAAATTTTTCTCGTGCTTCTCTATACATAGTTTTTTTTAAAGGTAATACACATTCGAAGAAAAAATTTTGAATTTACTTAAATTTTGCCAACAAAATTAGAAAATAAAAAGTTTTGTAGTGTACATTTTTAATGTCAGAAGGGCAAAATATGAGCCATAATTCGAGATAAAAACCAACGTTTTTAAAGACAATGTGTTTATATGGTGGGAAAGTTAATTAAAGAAAATTATTGAAATATTAGTTAAAACTGGTCACAAATATCTAAATATTGCATTGTTAGGCAAGTAAGAACGGTTCCCGAAATTTCAGAGCTCTAGCTTGATGGGAAGTTGGTCAAATTAACGATAGAAAATTTGATGACACACTGATACACACACCGACAAACACACACCAAGTGAAACACAAAAAAACGTTAAAACTAACTAAAATTAATCAATTCATCCAGTAAATTAAATGGTTGGAATGTAGTTTAACCCAACCGCCCTTGGCGACAAGAATTATTTGGCGGTATTTTGCCAAATGTGGCTACCCTGGTCCGTTTTACGGACTTAAAGTTCAGTCAAAAAAAAATTGCCAAGTTTGGTGCCAATTTTTGTAATCGCGCCAAGTGGTTGGGCTAAACTGCATTATTAAAGAAAATATTAGTTAAAACTTGTCGCAAATGTCTAAATATTGCATTGTTAGGTGAGTAAGAACGGTTCCCAAAGTTTCAGAGCTCTAGCTTGATGGGAAGTTGGTTAAATTAACGATCGAAAATTTGATGACACACACACATCAAGTGAAATACATAAAAAAGTTTTAAAAATAATGATTTCCCCCAAAACATGGTAATTCAAAAGAAAATAAACATATTGACATTTTGGAGGATGAATAACACAGAAATATAACCTTATCTGGAGAATAGACTCTTATTTCGATAATATAGCTCTTATGTAGGAAGCTACGGTAGTTCTGAACACTGAAATTTTCTTTGAAAAATAATTGTAATTTTCCCTGTATTGCAATATTAAAAAAAAAAAAAAAAAATTCTAATCAATATAAATCTGAAGAATAATTTATTCCATGTATAGGTATTTGAAAAACATACGAGTATATATAAAATTTCAGGTTCATTGATGCAGAATAGTGGGAGATATTGTATTTTTAGTAATGAAAAAATGTCATTTTAAAGCCTTTCCTGTCAGAGAAATTCATCATCAAGAAATATTAAAACCGCTGCAAATCAGTTTCTTAATAAAATAGAAACAAAATTCAAACAGAATTTTAAAGATCAATATGATTTTTTTGAAAGAAAAAAAAACTGTTAATAAGAGATTAAAAATAAAAAAAATCCATATCTTGACCAAAAATAATGTTTTGAAGGTGTAATTATAATTAACGAGTCATAATTTTTAAAAATGCCCTCATGATAATGATAATAGTACAATAAACACACGCACAAATATTTGTGACGATGAGAGCAGTCAGTTTAGTAAAAATGTTCTTTAAACTTAGTCATTTCTAACATTACGGAATAGGGAAAATGCAGCGTGAAGTGACCCCTTTAAAATGGGCAAAGGATGCGTCTCAAAGATAAACGTTTGCTTATCTCCACTGAGTCGGATTTTTATCTTTTGAGGAAAGTCACCGTCTGCATTTTACGATGAAGTGACTTTCTGATTTGGATCTTGTTAAAAATTCCTACTTTACCACTGAGCCAGTTTTTGCTCCCTTTTTGGAAGCGTGAACACCATTTGCCTTATTTCATTCTCTTGATTTTAATATCTCTCAATCGGATTGCAAGTTTGCAATTGAAACTGGAACTCCGTGGCATGTGTACCTCGCATTATATTAATTAGAAAAGTAAAAAAGTATTAACATCTGCTTTTAATAGGGAGTTCGTGACGTTATCTGAAAAAGATTAATCTGTATATCATAAAAAAGAGCCATAGTAAAACCTCGAGACGCGTGTGTGTAGTACCACTCGTGTCTTAAAATACTTTTTAAGTTTTTCTTTCTTGTGTGATAGAAGTTTTTCGGTAGAATGCATTGAAATCTGAGAAGCTTTGAAAAAATGAATTTTAATAAGCAGAATTCAAATTACACGAAAAAATGTTTCATTTAAATCTTTCTCAATTTTACTTAGAAAACATCATAGACGGATCCCACTATAAGAATTCTCGTGTATTTTTGTAATAAATAAATGGTGAGGATTAAAATTACATAAATTTCTTCTTTATTGATTGGTTTGATTCTTGATTCTCTCTCAATAAAACACACACACTTCTATAATTCATTGTTTCCAATCAAACATAAACCGGGGTTTAAATAATCTTGTAAAAACATGATAGAGCTTTTCAAACATTTCTTCCATCTCTTCCTCAACAATAAAAATAAAACAACGATTTAGATATCCAATTGGTTTGTGTAAACAAAACACACCGAATATATTTGCTCGTCTTTCTAAATAAAGAGAATAAAATGGGAGAAAAAGCTACTATTTCAAGTATTGCCATTTTATAAAAAGAAATATATGAATTTTTGAAATCTAGTGTAAGAGAAAACTGCTGCAGCGTGGTGCCATCATAAATCATTTTTCCTGGTCGATAAAAGGGCGTAGAATCGAGCTGCTCACTTTAATCTTCGAGCTCGTAAGCAAAGAAAAACGCTGAATCTATTCGAAACTTTGATGTATCGTCCTTCTTCATGTGCACGCACAGCAGGAGCATAACAAAACCGGTACTTATAGAATGCATGATGTCACGCGAATTATCACAACGAATCGCTCTGAAAATGTTTATAAGAGATTGTGGTTGTAAGTTCCGGTCCATTGTTGTGCGCGGAAAATCCAGAATTCGGTTTTTTTTTTTTTTTTTTTTTTGCTATTCGAAATAGTGATGGATCCTTTCTATAGTGGAAGAGAACGGAATTAAAAATCTGATAAACATGTTCTTTGTTGGCACCTAGTTTGTTTTCCCATCTGTGATGTGAAAAGCTCTGTTCCGAATCTTCTCGGAACTCCTCTATGTTTCACATTTTGAACAGTTTACTTCCACGTATTTTAAAACATTTTTCTGAATTTCACTTGGTGTGTGTGTGTGTCATCAAATTTTCGATCGTTAATTTAACCAACTTCCCATCAAGCTAGAGCTTTGAAATTTTGGGAATCGTTCGTACTCGCCTAACAATGCAATATTTAGACATTTTCGACAAGTTTTAACTAATGTTTCAATAATTTTAATAAGTCAAAATATTCTTTCCTCTCGGTGCTTTTAGGATTGAGGAAAAAATTTCTTTCCCCCTCTGGGAACACCGGGCACTCCCCACGCCGCATGAGGTATCGTAAAACTTTTGTACTCACAAAGGGGAGATAGTATCTCCCCTTTACTATCTCCGAGATAGTAAGGGTTGCTGACTTTTAGTCAGTAATCATTCGCAAGAAAGAAAGTTTCCAATATTTGGCACCATGTCTTATCACAATAATTTTTTCTGAATTCTGGTTCCCATTCTTTTTTAATAGAATGACTTACAAACTTTCAAATGCTTGTTTTGATTTTATGAGGATTATGAATTTTTTAATACGCTCACAAATGTCTCTTTTGAAGTAAATTTTAAAGTTAAAAATAACTAACAGTTTTAACTAATATTTCAATAATTTTCTCTAATAAACTTTGCCACCATATAAAAACGCTGTTTTTTAAAAACGTTGGTTTTTATATCGAATTATTTAGATTAATTATAATACTTCATTTTAATTTATTTTTAAACGGTTCATTTTCTTTTATTACATTTACATGCAAACGATTATAGATGCTTGTTGTTCTAACTGTTCATTCTCGTTTTTGTATATTACTGGTTTTTAAAACTCTTAATGGCAACAGTGATTGCAAAAATTGCAAGGTGTTAAATCAAGGCTTTTTAAGGGTCGCTGATTAAGATCAAGGTCCTTCCATCTAAACGACAACATATCAAGTATTCGCGAATAGCTACGACAGTATGGAAAGTTTCTATAAATATGTGATTGATTTTCTAACCATACGAGTTACAGCTGATACATACTCTTATCCAAAAAAATAAAGAAAAAAGACTAATTTTTATAAATTTTTTCTTAATGAGATGGACAAAGACGATTCCTTCATATCTAACCTTGCAATGAAGCGACGTCTCCTACCAACTGTGAAGTCAATCGATGCAGTGCTTTTACATGAGATGCGGGAATTGGAAAGGCCGAAGGTTAATGGTTTTTGTGCCTTTGCAAAAGACAAAATTTTCTCCTATTCTTTTTTTACGAGACCATTGTTACTGACATTACTTACTTGCATATGCTACAAATTTGGCCGCTTCAAAGCTAGAAAAAAACACTGGTGACTATTATTGGGCAGGATTTGTTCTTTGGTCAACTGGATATCATTCGTATTTCTGATGAAGATAACATTGAACACATTTATGATGATAAAAACTTCAAAGTATTATTTTTAGTATTATTTGTCCAAAGAAATGCAACTTCTTTAGTCTTGCAGCAGTATCTCTTCAAAGATGGAATATTCATTTGTAAACACCATTTATTGTATAGAATTCTAATAAATATAATATTAGGTTAATTGGAAAGTTCTATTCACTTGTGAAGTGAAAGAAAATAATACATTTTTCACACAATTAATAATACTTACTGTACAATATAATTTCAGTCATTACAAGGGTTGGTCTATAAACAATCCAGTTGGATGCCTCGTGAGTTCAGTGAGAAAAACTTGCTGTATCGAATCGTCATATACACATCTCTGTTCGGAACGAAAACAAACCTGTTTTAAACCGGATGATAACTGGTGATGAAAAATTGATTATTTTCGAATATATCGTAAAGAAAAGAGCATATTAGCAGCATGTACTACCTGTCCCCTCCATCCCAAAATCGAGATTCAGCTTGAAAAAAGAGATCGCTGTGCAGTGTCCAAGAACAAATGCATTTCAAGTTTTTGAAACCTAACAAAAAGCTAAATTTGAAGAAATACTGTTCAACAAATGGATGATTTAAATAAAGAAAAGAGCCCAGCGATATTTTACATGAAGCATATTATATTGTATCATAATAATGTCAAACCACATGGTGCTTTGGCGATTCGTCAAAATATCACACAGCTATCCTGGTAATTTCTGTCACATCCACCGTACTCCTCAGACTTAGAACCCTCTAATCATCACTTGTTTATCTCTCTGCAAATTTTTTTGAAAGGAAAAAAATCCAAAACTTAAGCATATGTCAGCATAACTCTATTTGAGTTTTTCGCCTCTAATGACGAGGCATTTTTCAGGAATGGTATTTATAAATTACCACCACACTTTCAAGAGCTCATAAGTAAAGACGGAAAATATACTGTACAGTAAATATTAATAAATGTATGAAAAATGTATTATTTTCTTTTACTTTATAAGCGGACAGAACATTCCGATAGACTTAATACTTTTTTGACAACGTTACAAGTATTACTTCTGCGAGTAATTCTCTTAACAAGATGGACCAAAAGTGCGTGACGTATTTCGAAAGGTAATACAAAGTTACTGATTGGCTCATGAGCGTACAGTTTATGTGCGATGCTTGATTTTATAGGGTAATCTTTTCAAAGACCCAGAAATCTTTTGCATTTTGCTAGTGGATAACACTGAAGAGTGTAAATCCTCCAATAAATGATTCTCATATTGTTTTTGATAAAATATACGTAATCTGAAATAAAGAATTATTTTCAACTGTTTTAGACTATAAAATATTTACAGACTAAATGTGCTAGTAACGTTTAAAAAGCTTTTTTAAAATTTAATATGCATTTCAACTGTTCATGTTACAACGGCTCTCTTAATAGTTAGTCCAAAAATTAAAACGCCATAATAATTAACCTGATAGACGTCTCTTTTAGCCAAATTGGTAGAGGCGCTGCTAAAAGTGACCGATAAACTTTTCTTCGTACCTCCTAGTTCAGGGTTCAAAACAACACTGGTTCAGCAAGGTCAAACAACTCTCTCCTTCTTCATGGGGTTGAAAACCAGCCGCCGCCGAAATGTCAAGTTTTTGTTGCTACTTATTTCTGAGTAATATTAAAACGTGGGTTTTATCGCGTTTTCACCTTCAACTAACACTTAGTGACTTTAAATGATATTAAATAAAAGATATATCCCAATGGATGAAAAATTTCTTTTGTAAATCAGATTAGAATCATTGAAATGTAACAAATGTGGTAGAAGAATTTCATTTTCAAGCAATAGAGAATTTAATACTGATAAGTGGGAACTATAAACGTAGGAATAGTGAATGTATTGACTCGTTTAAGGAATGATTAGATTACAGCTAGGGAAGATCTACAAAGGCTCAAGAATTCGAAGCCTCGTATGAGGATCCGAATCCTTGTCTTTGTATCGTCTAAGGATTCGAAATCGACCAGCTCGGTAAAATAAATATTAAGTTATTGTATTTTCGGCGGACAGTTTTCTACTTTAAATAGTGAAAAAAATTAGAATTAAAGAAACTGCATGAGTTGTATAATCCATCACAGATCCGGGAAATACTTAAAGCAACGCCGAATACAAATTTCAAGCAAAAATAAATAGTTTATTGGCTCATGGATGATCAAAAGGAAGCCAGCGAAATTATCCTTCAAAACATCATATCAACAATGTTTCGAAATCTTTACCGTAATATTATTGTCCGAAATGACTCAGTAAATATTGTGTTTGAAGGATTGGAGGTCTTATAGCTTCATTAATTATCATTTTTTTTTTCGTTGCTGAATTTAACGTTACGCTTTATCTATATAAGTGGAATGCAACCCAAGATTCCAGCGTAAATAACAGGTAATTGAAAAGTCCCCGGCCTGACACATAGATGGCGCTACTAGAATTAAACCCATATGTTTTTTAGTTAGCCATAACCCTCAAAAGATGCGTGTATAAATTTGACAGCTATAGGATCATTAGTTTGTGAATTATAGCATTTTGAGGGAAGCAACTTTTGTTATTGTGAAAAAAATGGATAAAAAGGAATTTCGCGTGTTGATAAAATATTGATTTTTGAAGGGAAAAAATACAGTTGAAGCAAAAACTTGGCTTGATGCCAAGTTTCCGGACACTGCTCCAGGAAAATCAACCATCAAGGATTGGTATGCTAAGTTTAGACGTGGTGAAATGAGCACCGAAGACGGTGGACGCCCAAAAGAGGTTGTTACCGACGAAAGCATTAAAAAAATCCACAAAATGATTTTGAATGACCGTAAATTGAAATTGAATGAAATGGCAGACACTCTAAAGATATTAACTGAATGTGTACATCATATCATTCACGAATATTTGGGTATGAGAAAGCTTTGTGCAAAGTGGGTGCCGCGCGAGCTCACTTTTAACCAAAAACAAGGACGAGTTGATGATTCGGAGTAGTGTTTGAAGAGGATCAAGCGTAATAAACCAGAGTTTTTGCGTCGATATGTGACAATGGATGAAACATGGCTCCATCATTTCACTCCGAAGTCCAATCGACAGTCATCCGAGTGGACTGCACACGATGAACCCGCTCCAAAGCGTGGGAAAACGCAACAGTCGGCTGGCAAGGTTATGGCGTCTGTATTTTGGGATGCGCATGGAATAATTTTCATGGACTACCTTGAAAAAGAAAGGATCATCAACAGCGACTATTACATAGCGTTATTGGACCGTTTGAAGGACGAAATCGCCGAAAAACGGCCACATTTGAAGAAAAAGAAAGTGCTGCTTCACCAAGACAATGCACCGTGTCACAAGTCAGTGAAAACGATGGCAAAAACAAATGAATTGGTTTTCGGATTGCTTCCTCATCCACCGTATTCTCCAGATCTGTCCCCCAGCGACTATTTCCTGTTCTCAGATCTCAAAAGAATGCTCGCTGGGAAGAAATTTTCGTCGAATGAAGAGGTGATCGCCGAAACTGAGGCCTATTTTGAAGCAAAGGACAAATCGTACTACAAAAATGGTATCGTAAAGTTGGAGGGTCGCTATAGTCACCCTTGAAGGGAATTATGTTGAATAAAAAAAACTAATTTTGCCAAACAAATGTGTTTTACTATGGTAGGCCGGAGACTTTTCAATTGACCTGTTAATGTTCATTTTAATATATATATAGGTTCAATCACCTATCTTACTTCGCTGAAGCAGTTTATGAACATATTGTGCGTAAAAAGCGTTTTTAATAAGAGAAGTTCGAACTGAAAAAAATAACAGCATTAGACTTACGAAATCAATTAACTGGTCAATTCGATAAGCAGAACTTTTTAAAATCCAATTTCTGGTGTATCTAATTAATTATTTAGTATCTTCTAAGGCAAGCTAGAGAATGATAATTCTATGCTAAATATGTAATAAATAAAAGCGCAGCATTTTTAATGAGCCACATAAATGACTAACATGAGTTCATCCCTTTTACACATTTTCTTCGATTTAGAATAAATATAAACATTTTGTATTTACTTTTAGAATATATTTCCCTTTATTTGTCCAACTCGAAGTTTCACTTTATAGGGAAAGTATATTTAAAGTTAAGTGCGTATACAAATATATATATAAAGAAGATTTTCACTTTTTTTTTTTTAGAAAAACCGCGAACTTTATGGAGAGAGAGAGAGAATATTAATCAAAGTTTCAAAAAGAGTGTCTCTCCATCATATTTATTGCGATTTCTACGCGCCAATTATGCGCATAAATTACTATTTACAAATTATTTACATTTATTTTGGGCCTCCAAACACCTCATACAATCATTATCCTGCAACAATGGTTAGGAGAAAAAATGACATCACAGGCATGAAAATCCCACCTTTCGCGGTCAAGAACTAAAATATAATCTAAATATATTTCCCATGATCCCTTGCGCCCTCATACTTTAGACGAGACGCACCGTCTCACTTATTTCCGTGATATTTAAATAAATTATTTCCAACAAATTATTACTTTAGATAGTCACATAAGGAATCATAGCTTGATTAAATTAGAAATAAGGTTCGAATAAAAAATATGAATGACTCTAGATCAAGTATAGTTGTATTTATTTCATGAAAATGTCTTCTTAATTTAGGTATACATTGAATTACGAAAAATAGAATTATGTATTAAATCAGAGAGTAGAGATGTCTTTCGCAATAATATTCGTAAATTTTCCCCAAAACCTCTTTGACAGTTTCTCTTAGAACAAGGATTTCCATGTCTCAAAATGTTTTTATTTTTGAAAACACGGTACAAGATTTATACATTTGAGGTTAACATAAAGACAAAGGTAAATGAAAGACAACTAAAACTTCTTTGTTGGTTTCAACAGGGCCACCGTGAACAAAAGCGGGGGTTTGTGCAAAGTTAACTTTCGGAACCTAGAAACAAATATCGTATGATAAAGTAATTAGTTATTTCGTTTTGTATCATTTATTACACTATTACACTGTACAAATTGGATATAGTAAGGAATACATGAATCGCACATGTGCATTTCAGAGTACTTCTTAAGGAAAAGGGTGAGTGTTAAAGGTGAATATGCTAAAAAATGGTAGCTTGAAATTATAGGTGCTCATTATATCGCTGAGTGTATATATATATATGTGTGTGTGTGTGTGTGTGTGTGTGTGTGTGTGTGTAATAATTTCTCTTACTAATAAGTTAATTTTCTATTCTATGCCAATCCCCCTAATTCAAAAAGTAACGAGTTCATTTTTATTTCCTGATCCAATTCCAAATTATTCTTTTATTTATCAGATCCCAAAATCATAAAATTTGTTTAATCCTTTTTCTCACGGTCGTAAGTCTGTCAAAATAATCCCTACCAAACTCTTTATCGAAAATTAGAATTCCCTAGAATCCCTAATCCTATGACCTGTGTTCTATTATGTCTATTGTAAAAAATTCCTAATATATAACCCATTGCACAGAAAAAATGCTCTCTCTTATATGCCGCTTTACTCTTATGCTCTTCTATATTACACATCTGCAATCTTCATATGGTCTCTCACTTCGGCTTGGTGGTCGAAGCCAGGCTTAAGTTCATCAGAACGTAACGCTCTCTCTCCGCTAGAATGAATAATTAATGTTATTATGAAAAAAAGGAATGTTCATTTCGGCCATGCATTCGGAACGTTTCATTAGTTAGAACAATCTTTTAATATCTTATACACACACCGCACACGCACACGCACACGCACACACGTATATATGTATGTATAATAATAATATTATATATATATGTAAGTTCATATATATATAAAGCGATGATTTTGCAGAACACATTAAGCCTATTAAGTTTTCAAAAGCGGAATAGATTTTTCAAAAACCTTAAGATCAAAATATTACATAGTGTCAAGTTTTTTTTTTTTTCAGTAATACGCGTACGCTATCTGGTTATATTACTCAGTATATATGAAGTTCATTAGTATAGTGCATTGTAATATAAAGAAAATAAATAAAATATAAATTCGAATATTTTATTTATTTTCTTAATTCGTGATAAAAACATTCAATACTGATCAGTCGTCACAAAGCAAGCACAACGAAAATCATAGGTTTTAGTTTTCTCACTGGTCAGCAATCTGCAGGGGCTGCGATTGACATTCGATCTTTGCCTTGGATTGATCGGCATGAAAGATACTTTGATTACGTGTATTTTATTCAAACGCATGCATATTCTGGTTAAAACCAAAGAGTAAAAAAATACCATTTGGATTTTGGATAAATAGTCGGCAAATCGCAAGACCTTCATGAATGCCGATCACTGGGACCATTTAATACACCTGTGGACTTGGCGTGAGTTTCATAAGAGTTTAGATTCTTTATCGTTCGATCATTGTTTCGTTTTCATTGTTTATTTTTACATCCGAGACTTTCATTAGTTAACAGAATAAGTTGGTTAACATTAATAATAGAATGACAGTTTCAGTTCTAAAATAAACTTCTGATAAACGCTTAACTGAAATAAGACCAAATTGGCTTTCCAAAAAGGAATCGAAAACGTTCAAACTTCCATAATTCGAAATTTTGAGTAACTCGATTTTTTTTGTCCGGTCCTCACATTGATTCGTTGACTATTTATTAGAGGCAACTGAGAAACAGGGTCTGCCGCAACAACTTTTGGAGACATATCTAGTAAATTTCAAAAGAAAAAATTTTAAATCGATTTTATTTTGGATAATTCGAATATTTCATACGATTCCTCTTACACCATTAGGGCAAAAATAGTTCGCTATACTTTTCTATTGGCATGCATTATTATTTCAACGATGTTTCGAAGGATAAGGGGAAGTTGGAATTCCACTTTTGTTTAAAAAAAAAGAGACTGAAAGAATAAATGTAGGGAAAATCTCAACTGAAACGGACTCTCAGCTTGTTTTCGATAATTGGGAAGAGGTAACTACTGATCCAGCAATCTCTTATAAAGACTATGCCTACGTGTACTAAGATTGTGACATTGGGCTATTCGCGGTTTCTCTTCACTAACCTTGGGGACTTTCAGTTGAGATTGATTGCTTTCACTAAACAACCTTTGCCCAACCAAAAATGAAACGTGATACGTAAAGTTAGTATGTAAAGCAGTTAGAAATGAAGTGAAACGGTTGAGTTGAGAAATATATAAACTCCGTCGGAAGGAGTAGAGTATCTGAAAGAGGATCTGAGAGAGAAGCTGTAGGTGAGGTGAAGTGTTAGATAAGAGAAAGGAGGAATTAAAGTTTACAATAGAGGGTTCGAGCAAAGACTGCTGTAGAAGGATATTGCCTAGTGTTTTCAACAGTTGTTCCAGAGTCTGAGTTGCAGTCGAGGAAGGACTAGTGGTAAAAGTCTGTTAGATTACTATTGGTGGGTTGAACTAAGGTATTAGAAAGCTTACCCTAGAGAGCACAATCATTTCTGTCATAGTAAATATAACACATCGATCAATAACTCCCGAGACTAACCCAGAGATGGCGCTCGTAGTAAACCAGTAACCAGGTCTTTCTAGAGTACTAACCTTTGCTTGAAACGTGTCAAAATTTTAAGTCGATCGGACCAGGAAAAAGGTTTTTTGAAGTGAAGTGAAAAAGGTTTTTTCCAAGTGGGTGCCGCGATTGCTTTCGATGGAACAAAAACAGCAACGAGTCGATGATTCAGAAAGCTGTTTATCGCTATTTACTCGCAACAAAAAAGATTACTTGCGGGAAAAAAAAAAAAAAATTGGGGG
>BMAW01007653.1:17558-71746 GCA_019974015.1 Nephila pilipes | reverse complement strand
AAACATTACGGAATTCGGAGGAATAATGTGGAGGTGGACGAACTGAAATTAGGGGAAGTATGGAAGAAGGAAGTTTGGTTTAGTTTATATTAACGTCGAACTAGAAGCTACACGAGGCTTATTGGCAACGGACCTCGTAATTTTAAACCACAATCAAGTGAAAAGGATGACACCTGAGCTGGCATCTCCCTCTCCTAACATCCACACCACGCCAACGGGAGGACTTTCGGCCTCGACAGATTTAACGTGCATCAGCTCCGGCAACACGGATGGAAAAGGGAAACCTGTGAAGAGAAAAACAGGTGTTTGGAGGCGTTGAAAGAGGAACTAATAATGTGTTTTGCAATACTTACGCAAGAGAAACTTATGGATGTTATTCTTGAATTGATGCTGCGGAAATCTAACGATTATTTCAGATAGTAGGAAATCGTATGACTGCCTCTCATACGAGAGATATGTTCATTAACGAGTTAGCCGCAATCTGATATTCCAAGGATCCTGACACGGGTATGCCATACCAACTCAATAGATGATATTTGGTCCGCAAATAAGCGCTTTTTAAGGAACCATACTAAACATGTGGAGGAAGAGTTTGATTCCTACTTGGGAGAATACATGGAGAATAATTCGATATAAAAACCAACGTTTTTATATGGTGGCAAAGTTTATTAAAGAAAATTATTGAAATATTAGTTAAAACTGTTGGTTATTTTTAACTTTAAAATTTACTAAAAAAGAGATATTTGTGAGCGTATTAAAAAATTCAAAATACTCATAAAATCAAAACATGCATTTGAAAATTTGTAAGTCATTCTATTAAAAAAAAATGGGAACCAGAATTCAGAAAAAATTATTGTGATAAGACATGGTGCCAAATATTGGAAACTTTCTTTCTTGCGAATGATTACTGTCTAAAAGTCAGCAACCCTTACTATCTCGGAGATAGTAAAGGGGAGATAGTATCTCCCCTTTGTGAGTACAATAGTTTTACGAGGCCTCATGTGGTGTGGGGAGTGCCCGGTGTTCCCAGAGGGGGAAAGAAATTTTTTCCTCAATCCTAAAAGCGCCGAGAGGAAAGAATATTTTGACTTATTAAAATTATTGAAATATTAGTTAAAACTTCTCGCAAACGTCTAAATATTGCATTGTTAGGCCAGTACGAACGATTCCCAAAATTTCAAAGCTCTAGCTTGATGGGAAGTTGGTTAAATTAACGATCGAAAATTTGATGACACACACACTCACACACCAAGTGAAATTCAGAAAAACGTTGTAAAAATGGCATAAATGACAATATCTTTAAGGCATTTTTAAAGGTTATCATTATAATACACAAACTCCTTATCATATAGAGACAGCGGAAAATAGGTTAGCAAAATTTCTTACATTTGAAGCTCTACTGTTTGTTTACATTACTCCGGTAAAACTCGCCAATTCGGCGATTTTTAAAATCGCGTCAAATGGTGGAGGTATGGTTGGATTGATTTAATTAACGTCGCACTAGAAGCAACTAGAGGGCTACTGGAGAAGGACCTTGTAATTTTGAATCTCGATCAAGTAACGAGGACGACACCTAAGCTGGCACTTCCATCTACTAACTTCCAAACCACGCCAAAGAACGAACTTTGAGCCCCGACAGATTTAACGTGCATCAGTCCCAGCCACACGGCGGGTCTTTAGAGCTCGAGCCCACGACTCGAAGTAAACTGCCAGGCAAATGGTGGAGGTAAAACGCATTTTCACCGAAAATATAGCAAGATTGTAAATATACAATTGATTAAAAATTCCTTTATGCAATTCAAATTTTCAAAAATGGTCTTAGTTACGTTTTAGATATATCTAGCTTTTAATAGCAGGAATAACACCGGTAAAAAATTAGTTTTTCAAAGATGGGTTTTATTTTAAACTTTGCTTTTACAATTTGATAACATAATTTTTTATACCTTAAATTTCAAGTAACATTCGCCTGTCTGGAAGATGAGGAGCAATGTTAGGAGCAAGAGTTGAAGCTTCCCTGCAAAGCTTCTCTTTAAAGAAAAATATGGATTTGCAGATATGTCACCAGTTAATAAAAGAGTTTAAACAATGATCCTTTCACCTTGGAGTCAAATTTAATTCTTCAAATAATTAGTTTTAATCAATTAATTGTTATTAATAAAAATTAAATTGTACTATCATCCACAACTGAGTGCTTCAAAATGTGAGAAAAAAAGCTTTTAAAGTTTTGACTCAGACATAGTTACAATGTGAGTAGAAGAAAAAAAAATCAATTGAAAACAATCTGATTATATCTGAAGACATTTTTTTTTTTTCAAAAAAAAAGAGGGTGAGGAGGAAATAACTTTAAAGACAAAAAAAAAAAAAAAAAAAAAGCCGCTTAAAACACCAAGCATAATTGCACTAGAAATATTTGAAAAAAAGCACACAATTTACAAATTAATAAATACTTCTGAGTTTTTATGGAAAAATACAATGGTTCAATGCACACCTAGAAGTACAATATGCATTTAATACCTATCAGTTTTATACATAACCTTCAAACCCAAAAAACTCATACAATTTATTTTTACAGTATTCCTTAATCTTTCAACAACCCTCTTATAAAACGATTTAATATAATTCTTATACAGTGGTTCGCTTTTGTTTATGAATACTTGCATTTTTTTTTTAATTTGTCAAAAATTTCTATTAAATGTGCCAGTTTTTTTTTTAAATACAATTGTAGAAGTCCATTTTTTCTTATTAAATGATATTTAAGGAAAAGTTTAAATTTAAAAGTATTGGCAAACATTAATTCTCTTGATTAATTTATGACAAAATCATGCTTGTGATTTTATATACAACATGGATACCTATCACTATAATTACCATTAACTCATTTTTCCCCAAAGGAGGATTTATACCATTTAATAAAAAAAGTCATTCA
The DNA here is from genome assembly GCA_019974015.1 of Nephila pilipes. NCBI lineage: Eukaryota > Metazoa > Arthropoda > Arachnida > Araneae > Nephilidae > Nephila > Nephila pilipes. Next base: position 68,820 of record BMAW01007653.1, on the reverse strand, counting down.
AATATTAACTTGAATTTTTCTTCACAAATATTAATATTTATTTCTAAACCAGCTAACCATTAAAAAAAAAAAAATCAAACTAGATTTTAAAAAACCTTTGATGCTCAAGAAGTTCTTCCTATAATATTTTTTTTTTTTGGACATTTGCCATTACTTATTTTGTCAAACATTGTCATGAATATTTTTTAAACTTGGTCCTTGTGTATCATTACAATAATGTTGACAACTTATTTTGGATAGTTAAGATTTCCAAAGAAATTTTAATTATTGCATTCACACATAATTATTTATTATAAACAGACATAATTGCACCAACACATTTAGTTTCAGTTACTTAATGTGTTTACTTTTCAATTTAGTTATAAAAAAAAATTTAAGTTACATTCTAAGCATTGACACCAGCCTGTCAGAATTAGATGCATTCAGTAACTTTGGTACTTTTCACCAACATGACTGTGATAATACACAAGTGCCATATTTTTATTTCATTTCAATGAAAAATATAATCTAATCAAACTCTGTTATTAGCAGAACTAGTTAATTATTAAAATTGTTTGATACATGATCAAATTTAAAAACTTTAAAAATTAACAATAAATATATAACAATTTTGAAATTTTATTCCACTGCAGAAATGATACAATTATTATTATTGCAGAAATTTTCATAGAATTCAACTTTTTTAAAGTTATAGAATGACAGAAATTCAGCAGAAAGTATAGAAACTGCATTGAAAAATGTGATGATTTTCAACTGTAAGTAGAGAAAAATCTTCATTGCTGTAGTTTCAAAAAGCAAAAATATTTGCTACAAAATTTAATCTTGGAGCTTTTAGATGAGATCTTCAGGTCATAAAGCTACAATGGTCAAAATGGCATACAAATAATCCCTTACACTAAACGTTTCATTCAAACAATAAAACAAAAAATAATGTACAACATTCGACAATACCAATTAAACAAATATTGGTACTTTTCCATTTCGCCGGCGCAAGCGAAAAAGTCGCCAAAAATGAAACAACCGACGCCAAACGTAATATGTATTTAATTTGTCTTGTCGTTAATAAAGTCTGCTGGGGGAGATTCGCGCCTGTGAAAAAGAAAAGTAACTAAGTATTAAATATATATACACACACATTTTTATATATAATACACACACATATATAGACACATACACTTGTTTACTTTACATTTACGACTACACTTGACAATTTTACCAATGACCAAGAAAAAAAAACTTTTAAGTTTAGGTGGCATACAAGGGGGGGGGGGAATACTCAATAAATGCAGAAAAATGTTTTTGAAAAAATATGAAAGTTTATTTTATTTAAAAATGAGTGTTTGGGTATTTTTTTTTTTTTTTTTAAAAAAGCCTTTCATTTTGTCAATTTTCCATGATTTCCAATCTCATATATATACTTGTGAACCAAATTGTGGAAATCTTATAAAAAAAAAAGGGTATTTTTGTGGTTTAATCGCTTACTACATCACTTTTTTTTAGAGTAACACCATAAAATTGTAATTCTATGTAAGGATAATTTAATCAAGTACGTAATTCAATAACTTTTATAAAGAAAGATTTATTAGAATATTACTCATAAAGTCAAAATTTGAAACACATAGAAAAACTGAGATATGCTAAAATGACATGTTTGGTAATTAATACTTAGTTGGGAAACTTTTAGTCTTACGAAATAAAAGTTTTCTGGTTCTGTAGTTGTTGTAACATGAAACCTAAATTGAATTAACGTTTCTATTAATTTAAATTTAATTTTATTGTCGGTTTTGCTTTCGATTAAAAAGTTTCCTTGATCAGCTCAACAGAATTTCAATCAAATTATGATCTGGGATATTATTAGACTAATACAGAAAAGAACATGATTATTTTGAAATCACTTATTGTACACAATTACATGGATCTGAATCCTATTAAAAAACAAATGATTAATTGTCCTTGTGTAAAAGGCTTCAATTTAATCTCAGCATTTCATTTAAGTATTTTTAGCACTCAAAATTTCATTAATCACACAATAACTGTGAAAACCTTTTGCTGGCATACATCTCCAAATCAGAACACAAATTAGATGCTTCTTGGTAGGTATAATGTAATCAGAATGCAAATCTTTTCTTATGTATTTTATGCTATCATTACCAACTGGCTAATTCTGCTTTCACCAGTCAAAAATAACATTTTTTGATTATTTTTCTGTCCAGTCTCTCTCAGCATGTGTTTTAGTTCAATTTAATCTTTTGAACCTTTCCTTGAGATAAAAAAAATGAAGTTTTTTGTGAAATTTTAGCATTATGAGCGATTTCCTAGAATTAGCAGTAAATACATCTTGCACTCAATTTCACTTTGCATTCCATCACTTTTTCTGTATTCTCTCAAGATTATTTTTTTCCTGTCATTTAGGAACAATCGCTTAATTCTTCTATCGTCACTTGCTGTTGTACACCTTTTTCTGCCTTTGCAATGTAGTGATTGATAGTAGTAGTGATTGTAGGGATTGAGACTCATTGCACATCTACAAAAATTTAGAAATGCCACCTTTAGTATGTTTTGACCAATTGTTCTAATTTCTTTATAATTGTAGTTTTTTTCAATTAACAGTAGAATTTCACATTACTTTAAGAGATGCTAAACAATTTTTTGTGTGATTAATAAAAATTTTTCATGTTTTTTACTCTGCCTAAATGAAAGAAAACATTTATCTTGCTCTGTCATGCCTGACTAATTACAAAGAAAAAAAAAAAAACACCTGATAAATTATTTGAACATTTTGCATTTAAATGAAGGAAAAATACCTAATCAGGTTGTATTTCATTTTCCTGGTTATTTGGTTCTAACTTTTATTCAAATGGCAATAATTAAATTTTATTGATTTACATTTGTGATGATTATCTTTACATTGATATATATTTTTATAGTATTACATTAAAAAAAAAGTGGAATTTGAGCCATAAAAGCTAAAGCGGTTTTCCCAATTTTTGTCACTGATGTAACTTAGAAACATCCATACAGAATAAAATAACTGTTTTCAACGAAATACTATAGCTTCATTTTCCCTTGATTTCAAATCGAGCATTGTTGTCATTTTAAGCTCTCAATGACAAAAAAATTTTACACACACACAAACATTTTACAGCTCTTAGGTTTCAGATATCACTTAGCACAAAACACCACCAAACTTGGCAATCAATAGTTAATAAAACTTATGAATGTCAATTTTTCTAATTTAAATTATTTGATATATGACAAAGAAATAAGAACAATTTGATTCATTTCGATCTGATGGAGGAAGTACTAAGATAAAAAAAATTGTTTAAAAATAGAATGGATTGTTTATTAATGTTGCACTTAGAAGAAACACGAGAGCTATTGTACTAAAAATAAAATTCAAAGAACATTTATTGCTTTGATCACTTTGTTTTCAAGTTGCAATGCATTTGTTTGGGATATTTTCAAGCTTTGTCATAAGCATTTTAGTTTATATAGAGAACATGATGCTCAATGCACATGCATATTTAAATTGCGAACTTGAAAATAAAGCTTCAAAATATGTGTTAAAATATTAATTTCGTGAGAATTGTTTTAATAGAATAATGACGTAAAAATACCATTCTAAATATATTTATGGTTGAACATTGTATGATTGCAATGAGTTAAATTTGAAAAATAAACAAGGAAATATGATTACTATTATTCTGTTGAAAGAGTGAGTTATTTAAAACATGAATTAAAACAACATTTTTAGTTTACCTGCACGATTTTGCCAGTATTCAATTTTTCATTGGATGATTTGTTTATCCATTCAGAAGTTCAAATTGGAAAAGTTTTAAATAGGAGAATGGAATAAAACAGAACATACTTAAAAAAAAAAGTTGAAACCATATCAAAGCAACAAGAAAATAAATTTTTAGCTTTAGAATGTTTCTCTAAATATTAAATGAGCTCTTATTCGAAAACATCTTTTTTCAACTATATATATTTAAAAGTGTCTGATTTGATTAATTTTCAAAATAGATGAATTCATTAAAAAATTGTAATATGTATATTTGTAGGCACAATATCATAACATATACAAATGATATTGCACATGAAAAATATTTAAGACAATTCTTAAAATAATTAGTACATATTTTTAGCAACATGAAGGGAAAAAAACAAGTGTCCGATCATAATCGTGAATCATAGGATGTCTTCAATCAAGAAACTTTTTACAGAGAGTGTCACAACATGGGGTGGAAGTTAGGAGAGGGAGGAGCCAGCTCAAGTACCGTTCTCCTCACTTGACATAGATTTAAAATTACAAGGTTAGTTGCCAATACCCCTCATGTTGCTTCTGGTATGATGCTAATAAAACCAATTGATCAATCAGTGAATGTAAATTGACAGTAATAACCTAAAGATCCTTGTTGTAAAAAATACATAGTTAAATTACACAACAAATCATTAAATATATATAATAGAATACAATTTACTATTTTCCATGTAAAATTGACATGAAAAAACTTAATATAATTTGTAAAATATAATGTGGTCTCATGGTGTAAAATGTATTTGTACAATGCACATAATCTCAAATGTTTAACTCTTTGTGGCTCAGTGTTCCATACAAGGGAACATCTTAACTGATTCACTTCTTGAACCATTAAATTCATCAATAAATGGATAAAAATTGGTTTCTCATTTCCTTTTACCTATCAACTTAAATAAGAGATAATAGCACCATACAAGAGCCAATCCATAATTTTCAAATACAATACTTGATGTAAAATCTTATATTTTCAAGGAATTTTGTCTAATTTTCAGGTACAAAAATTACTGCTTGATAAGCAATTTCTATGTTAATTTTTTGGTTATAGAGTTAACAATTTATTTTATATTATTTTAATTTTTTAAACCAAATATACACATAGCATCATTGAATAACATGAGGGTGTTCCTTAAGCCGGAACACTGTGACTCTAGAACTTGGAACATGTGGTTTCTGTTTTTCTGTGTGTGGTGAAATATAGATATCCCAGGTTTAGTAAAATGTCTAGGTAGCGTAAAGGATCCCACAGTTAAGTAATTTTTTTTTTTATTTACAACTACGTATTCATAAATTAACAAGGTGTTTTTACCTTATCTCATTTAGAAATCATACATTAAACTCATGCCAATTAAAGGTTCATGTAGAAGATGTGCATACTGTAGCACAAAAGTGAAGCTGCACAAAACTATTTTTATGTAGGTTTGTGTAATTGCAATGTAGGTTTGTGTTTCTTCCAAAAGGGTGTGACGTACTTCCAAAAATATCATGAATCTAAAAAATAGACCAATTTTAAATATATTTGTCTCTAGAACTATAAATATTTATTAATTGGAAATCATATATAACCAAGATATACAGTATTTTTTTATTCATATGCGGAAACTTTGACTCATTTTCACACTTCCATGCAATGAGAGCTTAGCCGCACTTATGACAGCTCTAGTGGTGCAGTGTTCCTGCTCAGGAACTACCCACAGAATCAAAATAGTAAGAGCAATCTTTACAAAAATTTATCTGTGCAATCCTTTAGGCCTAAATAGACTACTTACAAATTTTTTAAAGGGTAGTGTGCCACAAAGGGTTGAGCTAGTACATATTTAATACCTTGTAGGATTAAAGTGAAATATATTGTATCCCTTGGTGATTTGATGACAAACATGGCGAATTAAATAATAGGCTGCAAAAATAACTACACATAAGAAATGAAATAGTGACATAAAAAATTAACAAAAACAATTCTGTAGAAGAAAATGGCAAATTTAAATTAGAATGCTGAGATTCTAGTAAGCAATTATAGCAGAGAATGTTAACAAATAACAATATTTAATGATTAATAATAAAAATTATTTAAATTATTTTTAAATTATGCATAATTATTACTTGTAATTATGCATAATTACAACTTTTGATTATTTATAATTTAATATTCTAATATATTTAATTATAAATAATTACAATTAATAATTATACTACATTATAATTAATAAAAAATAAATTATAATGGATAAAATAAATTAAAACTTAAATTAAAAGATAAAAAGTGTATACAACACATTAAGTAACATAATGCATTAAAACTTGTACTAAAGAATTTAGAATGGTTCCATGAAGGAGGATATATTCATCCATTCATTACAAACCAACCATTGCACCTATTATAAAAATAAAATTTCCTCCATATACCATTAAAAAATATGCATTTTACCCTTTCATTCCAAATCATTCTAAAAAAATTTTTTTGGTACTTTTCCATTTTGTTGGCACAGGCAGTAAAGTCACCAAAAATGATACAACTGATGCCCAACGGAATATGTGTATACTGCATGTTGTCGCCAATAAAGTCTGCTTGGTGAGATTTGCGCTGGTGAAATGGAAAAGTACCAAAATTTTTTAATACATAAATCATATTTTTGAGATTTACTTCATAGAACAATTAAAGGAACACTCCAAGGTATGCGGTTATCACAGAGTACTAAATTACTTGAAAAAAAAGTTAAAGCAAAAAGAACTCAAAAATATTTTGGGAAAAAAAAAGTAATCAAGACACAAAACATGTAACCTATGTAAAAAAATTCTCAAAAGAAAAGTTATCGGATTACCAAAATCTAATATACCAGATTGAAATCTCCAAAGAGCACATATTTATATCCTTAATGCTATGGATCTCATTATCATACAAAAAAAGTAATCACTATGAAGATCCATTTTTCTTGCACTCAATTGTGTAAATTATTTTGGTACTATCTGTTACAGTAGTGCCTGCCAAATTACAATTACAACCCTAGATGATGAATCACCAAGTGATTAAAATGTATCATCAAACTAGAAGATAAGTTCATAAGGTTGCAATCCCAAAGAAACAGCACATGATTATATTATCAACATATGCTTGCTTGTTAATATTTTCGATTTAGCATATCTTTTTAAACATCACGCTTTCTTTTAAAAGTCATTAACAATGTTTAATTTACCAAACAAAGAAATAAATATTATATGACATTTTCAAGAGTTAAAGTCTCTTACAAGAAAAACAATTATGTAATAATGGCCATGTCATGAAGAAGTTGTACATCAACAAAGAAACCATTTGGAGGGACAATATCAAAAGTAGTTCAAATAAGAAGGACCTCCATGTTAGAAATTGGTTCAATGGTTCTAGAATATCATTCATAATTTCAGTTAGATTTATGTATGATTGGACAAAGGAGTTGATGTCTATTAAATGGCATGACAAATAACTGAATCATACAAAATGAAAAATATGTCTGAAAGTGAAACAACTTATAGGAACACAAACTGTCGAAAGAATATTTGATTCTGTAAAGTGTTAGGAAAAAAAAAGGAATGGCTCAGCATCACTTCAAATCATATACCATGGAATTTATGTGGAAAAACAAACATGTTTTTGTTAAAATATTTAAAGCAATTTCAGAAATATAGTCCATAACGTAGTTTGTGATGTTGTAAAGATTTAAAATATTCTTATGAAACATTATTTTCTTACCAAACTTATGGGAACTTTTCCATTTCGCTAGCAAAAATCTCGCTAAGCAGACTTTATTGGCACCAACACAAAGTATATACATATTCCATTTGGCATTGTTTGTACCATTTCTGGTGACTTTATTGCCTGCGTAGACAAAATGGAAAAGTATCAACTTATGTTATTTATTGGTATCTGATTTTTATTTCAACATTAAAATTTCACATCTCCCTTGCTTGGTGACAAAGTTTTGCTGCAACAGGGATGTACTAATATTTTTTCAAAATATCTATATAAAACTGATGATTCACGACTGTTACAGTCAGGGCTAAATTGTACCCTCCCCCAAGTAGTCATACAATGCGCATACCTCCATTTTTCATTTTTGGAATTAAATTCCTTGGATGCCTTCCTGTGTTTTATTTTCTCCATGCCCTTTTGTCTACAGTCTGACCTAATAATGTTAAATTTACTAACGTAAGAAAATAATTTTTTCAGAATTCCAGCCTTTGAATTTTACAGTGAATCATAATTAGATTCCTTTCATTCACAAATATATTTTTCATGCAACCTGCCATGAAACCTTTGTTTCCTACATGCATTCTGATTTGTACCAACAGATATATCAATTACTGATTTTTTTTAAAATTCTACTGTAAGTTTAGGAGCTCAGATATTTTTGAACAAACAGGGGAGAAAATATTGATAGTTATAAGAGGTGAACAACCCGGAAGAGGAATATTTATAGCGATTTTAGACACCATATTTCTATGAACAGTTTATGACATCCTTGTACAGTTTAGTTTACCAATTTAAGATATTTCATAACATGATTTACCTTCTGCTTAATAATAAATTTTCTAGATTAATATAATCAATCAGTAACATAATTGATTATTACGTGAGTAATCAATTAGGTTCAATTAACTAATTTAATAAATTTTCTCTCGAAATAAATTTCTTTAGACTTTACAATCTATATCAAAAAAATTCTGCCGCATGTATTATATTTAAATTACACCATATAATTGCATATACGTCTCACGATAGATGCCGTTAATTATCGACACTGATCAAAACATTTACAAATATTTAAATTTTGTTATTGAGCATGAATACTTTTTACACACCAGAAAATCACTCTTTAGTTTTTGATGATGGTAAACGATTCAATATAGTTTTCACTTTTTGCACTAATATTTATAAAATAAAAAATGTTTCATTGAGAATCATTTTTTCTTCTCATAATCATTAAATGCACATATTTTTTCGCAAAAACATTCTCGAGGAAATACTTTCAACATTCACTGCGAAGCAAAACTTGATCAATACATTTAAAGTTGTGAAATCTTCTAATAAAAATGATTTGTGAAGGATTCATTTTATAATTGAATATAAATTTTTCATTGAATTTTACTTACGATTCCAATACTCGGTTGATTTACTAAATAAGAAGTAGAATAAATGTTCTTTATTGGATTCGAAAAGGCACTAATTATATTCCGAAAAATATTCATTTTTCTCTTTCTTCTAATTTAACACCATAATACCGAAAGCAAATGGCTTTGTATTAAAGAGAGGTCAAAATGGGATGGTTGCTCTACCCTCAAACATTTCTCTCGCTACACTAAGAAACGCAGCTTGTTCCTCATTGGTGTTCTTCATTAGTGTATTTGTGATAAAATTTTCCAGGTTGTCTTGTTTAGCTCTTTAGCGCTTTTTATACATTATTATAGCTTAAATATGTTTCAAATGTAAAAAGTGTGTTAAATTCTTGAATTTTTCTTCTTTTTCTGAATATCTATATATTAATTATTTTTATTTCATAGATGAATCCTTTTTTTTTTACTTTAACTATATAAAAACAGGAAACAAATTATAAATAAAATATTAATGATGCAAATGCTTATTTATTATGTGCATACTTAGATATTTAAGGATACTTAAGAAATGAATTGATAGTGAAGTGCTATTTAGCCCAACCACTTGGTGCAATTTGCGATTTTTTTAGGCGGAATGTTAAGTCCGCGAAGCACCACAACAAGGATCCTTAAAATGAATACGAACTTGAAATTGAAATACCAAAAGGGTTCCATCGTCTGAAACTATAATGGAGCTAAAAAAGACAGGGAAGCAACATTATGTTATTAATTAATGAAATTATTATTAACAACATTATGTTATTAATTAATTACCGTTATTAATAAAGTTTAATGCCATTTATTTTATTTATTTATTTTTTGTTAAATTATGCGCATGATTTATTTATTCAAAATTTAATCGAATTATTAATATCCAAAATTATAACCTATTTTCATTTAATTTTAAAGATAATTTCGTATTACTTAAATTTTTATAAAAACATTTATAAAAGCTTATTCTTAAATTTTAGCAAATTACTAACTTTCTTAAAGTATTATGTAATGAAGTGGTTCGTACTGTTGTCCAAAACAATTTTATTACATTTTGGTACATGAAGTCTTAATAGTTTTTTCTTTGACAATTAATATAAACCCATTCTTTACAAATAACAAGAACAAATGAACTAAAAAATTATGATATTGTTCATCTGAAGTTAATTCTCAAAATATGAATACCACGTTAATAAATGTGTTGGGAAATGGAATAAAAGAAACAGAAGACGTTTTCTATACTTCTTTTTAATGGGTTTTCTTCTGCTCACATTGGAATTATGTCTGGGTCAAAACTTTGAAAGTTTTTTTTATCTCATATTTTAAAGTGCTCAATTGAGCTGAAATTTTCTGCACATGATTGTTTTGGATATCAATAAGGTAATTTACTTATAATTAATAAAAATTAATTCATTTAAACTAATTATTTAAAGAATTAAATATTATGCCAAATTACTCACCAAATCGCTAATACGTCGCCAAGGTGAAGGGATCATTGCTTATAATCTCTTTTGTTAACTCATGAATTCTTTGCAAATCCACCTTTTCCTTTTTAGAGAAGCGATGGGGATGTTCGAAACATTACTCCCCATCTTCAGAACAGGCGAATGTTACTTTAAATGTATGGTATAAAAAATTATGATACACAAAGTGTGAAGTTTGAAAGAAAACCCATATTTAAAAAACTTGTTATTTTTTTTTTTACCTGTGTTGTATTTAATATTTAAGTAAGAATGCAATTTTGCCATACTTTAGGCCATAAATTACTTTCAACATGTTTAAAAAAATAACTGCTTCCATTTTCTTAATAAAATGAGCATTCATAATCTATAAATATTATGTGTAGTAGTTTTAGCTAATCCTAACCGATTTAGCCTATGGGATAGATTAGATATTCGAACCCAAAAACTCTCAATAAGTCAAAAACAAGAAGGGAACGCTTGGTCAGGTCCTTCTTATAAGACCCCAAACTGAAAAGATGTTTGGGGGATGACTATTTAGAGTTACAATTTCCACAAATAGGGAAGATCTTATTCCCCAGGTCAAATCTGAGGCACTTCAAGTGACCGCTTAGGAATTTTGATACTGCAGTGTTTAGCATGTCATGTGTTGTATAAATAAAGGTTCTTGATTTCATCAGCAATCATAATTTATTTACATTTGAAACAGTGCAATTGCTAAATTATTCACAATATTACTTACATTCAAATGCTAACTGAACTTAATGACTTTATTACACGGTTTGTTTCATCAACGCCGCACTGTGAGCAACACTGGTTATTGGCGACGGATCTCATAATTCTGAACCTTGGTCGAATGAGGAGTACGACACATTAACTGACACCCCTTTCCTACTTCCACACCACTCCGAGACTTTGGACCCCGACTGATTTAACGGGCAACAGCCCCGGCTACACGGCGGGTATTCAGGGCCATCAAGGGTCGAACCTATGATTCGACGAAAACCGCCGACCACGAGTCCGCTGCATATCCACAAGGCTATCGTGCCACAAACAGTCAAGATAGTGGAGGTATTTACACTTCATCCTTTATCTAAGACGATGTAAGTCTCGCTTGGACGTTTTTCTCCTTCGTGCAACCTATTTTTTGTCTCCTCTTCGTTCATTGGTCCAGTGCTCCATTTGCTTTAGTTTTTTTTAGTTTAGTTTTTATTAACGTCGCACTGGAAGAAATACGAGGGCTATTGGCGACGGACCTCGTAATTTTGAACCACGGTCAAGTGACGAGGACGACAACTGAGCTGGCACCCCCCTCTCCTAACATCCACACCACGCCAACGGGAGGACTTTGGGCCCGAATAGATTTAACGTGCATCAGCCCCGGCTACACGGCGGGTCTTTGGCGGCGAAGGATCGAACCCGCGACTGAACGAAAACCGCCGGTCGCTAGTCCGCGACCTTGACCACTAGGCTACCGCGGCCCTTACTCCGTTTGCTCTCTATCTTTCTTGTATCCTTTAGGGACGTCAGCAAACCAGGAAAACCACATTGGAATGTTATTTGCTCAGTTTGGCTATTTTGGCACGTTTCCAAAAAAATCTTCAACCCCGTTAAGTAAATTCCCCTCAATTCACTTTCTTTTTGTCATTTTATATTTATTGTATTGTCTTGCATTGCAAGTCACATAATTGCGACACTTGAATTCTATGTAAAATTTTAAAGGTGAAACTTTGTTGAAAGCATCCCAAACAGGCGGATGGACGTGGTAACCAACATATAGAGGCAATTCGCTTTCTTTTTTTATTACTTGAGAGTAGTAGCTCTTCCAAATTCCTTTCATTCTTTAAACAGGAAGAGAGAAAAAGCATGCTTGGAAAAAGATTTGATGAGATTTACAATCAGAAACTTATATCTTCGTTTTCTTTATCCAGCGACATAATTGGATTTTGGTGTGATGTACCAACAATTGGACCACTACCACATTGGAACGGTAATTGCTCTGTTTGGCAATTTTGGCAAGTTTCGAAAAAAAAAAAAAAAAAAAAAAAAAAAAACTTCAACCTCTCTAAGTAAAGATTCCCCAATTTTCTAATTGATAAGAAAAACAAATTTCTTTTATACCCAACAGAAGCGTGTAAACTCGCTGGCTTTCGTTTACATCTAATTTTAGTTGTAGTAGCGTTAAGGAGGCCTGTCCTAATTTTCATACCAAGCCAACCGGAGACCTTTGGACCCTGACACATTTAAAGTGCATCAACTTCGGCTTAGCAGTGGGTCTTTAGCGGTATCAAGGCTGGAACCTGCAACTCGACGAAAACTGTCGGCCGCGAGTAATTGTCAGTCACTCCTTGATAATCAAAATAAGTTTTCAATCAGTCAATCAACTAGTATAGACAAATCAAAATAAACAAAATGGCAGAAACCGGTGTTTCAAATTTGTTGAAACGAAAGTCTTCAGGTGAAAATGGCCCCGCACCAAAACAAATTCATCGTAAGCTTTATGAATTTCATTTAATGTGTATGAAAATTTGTAATGAATTAAAAAGTCCGCCCATGTTTCTTAAAAATTTTTTTAGGCAGTTCGTTAATGTTGTTCTTATATTTATATATTAATTGATTCCTTTCAATTTTTTATTTCGAATGTGAAAGTCCCATAATTGACGGATAAAAATTACTCTTGATTGAATTCTGTTTAAGAAGGGCTTTGTGACATGATTAATTTTTTGGGTATATTTATTTGTTTCAAATGCAACATACGGTTTTAAATCAAATGTTTAGGAGTCTTATAAGATGTCTTGCTTTTTTCAGAGGGGTTGAAGACAATGCAATTTACCTTCATTTATTTCTTTCTTATATGACTGCAAATAATAATGGCTTATAAAAAGCATTGATTTGTTTGATTGGTGATGAAACTTGGAAATATTTTAGAGGTGTCTTCCTCCCCCCCTTTCTTTCTGCTTATAGAATTTCTAAAAAAGTATGTTGTCTATCTTATATTACTAAACTTTTCTTGAAGTCTTAACTGTTTATTTAAACATTAAACTTTATTTATTCAATTGAATTCTTCACTGGGCATGACCTTTTTTTAGAAATTGTTTGTTTTAATTACACTATAAAATTAAGAATAGGAAAGTTATTGAAATGTAATATTTTGAAGATGTTAAACAGTTGATACTGAAAGTCTACTTTTTTCTTCAGATCAAATGTTCCCCATAATTAAAACTTTCAACCGGAGCAGATGACCCAGTACAATTGCAAGCTCGACCATTTTAGATTTATTGTAGCATGAAATACCAGCCTTTTGAAATACCTTAAAAATTGGCTTCTATTTCTCTTCAGTAGTATCCTGTACTTTTTCAAAACTTGAACCACAACTTTCCCTTTGGTTTTGAATTACCTGATTCATTAATGTATATTCATTAAATAGGTCATCAACATTTATGGAAACTTTTATGATTTCATTAACAACTTGTGAACTTTCTTCTGAATTTCAGTTCACAAATGTATTCACTGTTACTAACTTTATCAAAACTGGTTTGCCACAATTCTAATTATTGTATATTAGAATTATAAAAATTGTGTCTGCTTAAGAAGAATTTTTGTTCCTGAGTATCATGATTTCCTTTTCGAGGGCAAAGCAATTCTTTAGCTGAAGATGCTATAAATATGAAGGTTTTTCTTCTGGAAGTTGACAAATTTATTCAGTATATGTCTGAAATACTTCTGTAGCTGTGATAGAATTAGTTTCCAATTTAAAAATTGCATTACATGATATAAAAATTGGAGCAATAAATATTGTAAACAATAAGTCTCATGGAATATTCATTTTTTTATGGAAAAGGTGGTCCATCCCATGAAACTAATCATTGAGAAGCACTGATCAAAGCGTGGATTAACATTTACACTTGTCTATTAATGAACCATGTAAAATAGTTCTATGAATGAAAAAATATTTCAGAAAGTTTTTAGTGCAATTAGATGCTGAAAACAAAATGTTTAATGGTGAAGAATAAAATTTGGAAGGTATTGCAAATGGGGGGAGGGTACCAGTAAGCTTCTTTTATCATCAAAAGCAAATTTGACCAGTAAAAGTAACTTAAGTAGTGTTGGAGGTTTGAAATATTTTCCTATTTTAATGACAAAAAACACTGCCATATATATTTTTTTTCTTGACTCAATATGAATAAAATGTATTGTGTTTTTCTCTTTTTGCAGCCTTAAAAGTGTAGTAAGAAATTGATCTTTCTAATTTGTATTTGGTTTTCTGGAGGTTATTAATAAGAATGAGCAGAATGAGAGCATGCTTTTATGAGCAGTTTTCTGTGCTTTTTTTTCATTAAATTTGTGTGGAGTTAACCTGAATAATTTTTCATATTAAACACAAAGGTCTTTTATTTTGAATTTTCTTGTTCATTTTATATTGTAATTGAAATTAAAATGTTCTTTGACCTAAGCTGTACTTAATAATTGCAAGTAGTAAAGTAAAACTTCTTTAAGTTGGATTAATTAGGATTAAAAGGCTTGTCAGCAGGATAGTGAAAATTCAGATTATCCAGGGAATGGAAGGAAATAAAATATATTTTCAAGAAAATTTTTTATACAGTGAGCAAATTAAGAATGAGTCATATTTATGGAAGATAAAGACATTCACTTTGAACAAAGAAGTGTGTTTAAAGCTGTTTTATTGTATTTTCTATTTAAAAAATGTAACACTATATGCAATTTGATAAGAGTTGGTTTCTATAGTTTTATTGACTTTATGCAGAATGTTTGTAAAATTCTCCTCCCCCCCCTTTCATGCATTTATATCTGTTAGAAGATTTCAGTAAAGAAAACATTTTTTCAAAATACAATGGTGAAACAAAAAAAAAAAATTCTTTGTACAGACTGATTTGGGTTATTTGAAAATCCGAGTTAAGGAGGTTCAACTGTAGTGTTAATCTGAAGAAGTTTTTCTTTTTTTAAAAGTATTTCCTTCTTATTATACTGAAATAATTATGAACTTTGCTTAGATATTTAACCATATTTTGTTCTGATATCTCTATAGACAATATAACTATAATGAAACAATTATTGTGTAAGGTCCTTTCGTTACTTTAAAAGTTTGTGCAATTCTAATCAAACATATACCAATAATTTCCAATCCAATTATCATCTGGTGACATTGATGTCAATATGATTTTATTTTAGTACTGAATAATATAACATTTTTTAAAATTTATGTAATGAATTAAGAAAATTAATATTTCAGTTTTTGTGTATGAGAAATTATGTCTCAAATGATAAACAATTGTCCTGAATTGCTTTTCAGATAATCCAAAGGATAAAAGCAGAAATTGCCCATATCTAGATACAATCAACAGGTACTATGAATTTCTTAAGTTTTTATAAATAATTTATTAGGACGAGTAGCTAAAAACCTGTGAAATGTGCACTGTATATTAAAAAGAACTTAGAAAAGAGAAAAAGATTTTAGATTACTCAAAATTGAAATTTTTTCTGAAATAGACAAATGCAAAAAATAATTTTGAATAAAAAGCAAGCATGTATGTATTATATATAAATTGTTTTTAAGAAAATTTGAGTGTGTAATTGTATGCAAAAAAGGAGTTTTTGATTTGTATAGTTTAAATAAAGAAATGATAAGAGATTTATGCAACAGAACTGTTATAAATTATAATGAGTAAAATTTTTAACTATACAAATAACTTTCAACTGAATAAAAAAAGTAGTTCTCATTGAAGAAAATATAAATTAGGTTCTTTTAAGTATGTTTTTACTAATGTGTTTTGTGTTTAGCTAATCAAAAATCTCGCTTATTCCCAGAAATGTGCTTGATTTTGAGAAGTTGTGCTCTGTCTCCATTTCTCGTATCAATGTATATGTTTACTAATGTGTTTTACATTTGGCTAATAAAAAATCTCATTTATTTCTAGAAATGTGCTTGATTTTGATTTTGAGAAGTTGTGCTCTGTCTCCATTTCTCGCATCAATGTATATGCATGTCTAGTGTGTGGGAAATATTTCCAAGGTAGGTTCTTTCATAATGTATTGTCTAGGCAATTATTCTTTTAAAGAATAAAATATTTCATTTAAATGAAATGCATTATCATTATATAATTTAAAGATAAGCATATCTTGATGCATTTTGATATTTCACTATGAATTTCTCAGATTACTTCAAAATTAGTATTCTCCTGGTGGCAGTTTTATTAAACAGTCAAGAGGAGAGTACTTATTTTGAAATTAATGTTATTGATTATGTACAAATGAGAGAAGGGCAAAATATATTCTTTATAAATTGTATACTTGAAATTAATTATTTTGATTTTAAATTTAGTACAATTATACATGAAATGGAAATATAATGAAAAATGTAAAAAAGATTTCGAACATTGGTGACATTTTTTATGTTCATGTATTGCCTCAATCACATATCTTGTAAGTAACAGGAAATTTGGTTCAGGTAGAGTTATTCTAAATAAAAAAAAATTAGTAATTCATAGTTAGTCCACTTTATTTTTTTATTTTGGTTACAACATACTACAATTTCATTAAAAAGGATATATTATTCATTCTTCAATTTACCATTTATTGTTTATTTTTGTTGCACATACTTATTTTGGTGTGTATATCCTTTCAATTCTAGAATGGAGTAATTTCTTTTAAGATAACTTTGTCACTGATGCCTTATTTTTATTTTAAACTCTCTGAAATGACCTATCGTTATTTGGGTTGAGCAGAAATTCTTGAGATTTTTAGATAAAATAATGAGATTTTGAAATAAATTGTTAACAAAAATTATAGAAAAGTCCCATTTAAAAGTAGCTTTGTTAATCTTCAATATTTTAATTACAGTAAAAAAGTTCCTATATATGGTTTAAATGGTAATTAATATAGAATTACGGTAGCATAGGTAAAAATAATGGCTGGCAACTGTTGAGAATTATTCTTCATTTTTATGCTTTACATATATTATCTCTGTTTAACTTTTCTAATTTTCTTATGATTGAAGAACTGACAACAATAAAGTTAATTATAATTATTTTTTACAGTTTTTAATTGTGTGTTATGTTCTTTTCTTGATTTTTAAGCATTGGGGATAATAGCTTTTGTTGTTACATATCCTACAAAACTATCAAACATTTAAAAATATTTTTTCATGCTTTTTGTCTTGCACACTTAGATTCTCTATATTTTCTTTAGCAAATAGTATTTTACTGTATAAAAGAGTTAATTTTTTTAGAATGCCTCATAGTAAGTGTATATTTAAAAGCAGTAAAAGTGTTGGAAAAACCATAAGTGATATTGAGACTATTATTGAATCAAATGATAATGTTGGAACTGTAAAAATGCCATATTAAGCTATTTTTTCTTTGAGTATAATGAATATGATAAAAATACAGATTCAGATATCGAAATTTGTTTGTTTTGGATAAATTTTCTATTTGCAAAAAATGTAATGGGAGATATCTGTGCAAATTATAAAGCGAATAGACCTTGCATCAGATTTCAAATCTTTTGGAAATTTTAAATCTCTTCAAAAATGTTGCAAGCTGTTTGGGCTGAATATTTTCATTTGTTGTTAAGTAATGAAATAGTATCAAGAGAGGAGTAATAACTCTGACCAATCTGTAAGAGGGGACCATAACCCCTATTAAGCCATTTCTTTTGTGTATTCTGCAACCGCTGTTTCAGACCTTCAGACTCCCATGAATATTACGCACAAACATGTGTGTCTATTATAACTATTGAATGTTTAGCAACCTATGTTCACACCAAATTTTATTAAAATCTTTCTAGTAGTTTTGGAGATCGTAGATAAAATATGTTCTAAATAGATAATTCATAGAAAATTCTCTTAATTTCTTACACCAGTTTGGGTTTTAGTTTCACTTCTTGTTTTCATATTAAGGTTTTAAAAAACATGCTGACCTATTTTTTTTGTTAGTATGCAGTCTTACTGTTTTGAGGATGTAATTTGAAATTAAACGAGTTATGTTTGTATAACTACACCTGTATAAGATTCTGAGAAATTTATGTGTATGAAGTGCACTTGATATTTATAAATACTATTTAAATTGTGAGGGTATTGAATAAATTTGTGTGGGCCTCTTGAGCAGTCCTATTCTTCTTATATGAAGTCTGAATGATAAAATTAGAGCAAGAAAAGTGGTGTGTATTCATCAAGTTTACCTTACAATTTGGAGTATTTTTTTAAGTCATTTTCATCAAAAGAAACAAATAATTATTAGCAAGAATGTGTGTGAATAGACCACTCATTAAGGACAAATTGACCAAATTTGCTATAGTGTTGGCAAGTTTGTAATTTAGATATACATATTTGTACATTTTTTAAAATTAAATTTCTTTGATAGCTTAATATTTTAAGTTTCCTTTATTCCTTAAGCTATGTGATGAGCTATACAAAATTGTTTGTGGCAAGAAAATGAGGAAGCATTTTTTAATACGTATTTCTGTGTATTGAAATTTATATATTGAATTTTTTTTCAAGAATTAAGGTTCTATATGTAGATATTTGATTTTATCCATATGAAATTATATACATTGCTCAAAACAATTAGAAAACAAGTCTAAAAATTAAGAAAACCATGCTAGATAGCTATGTATGATAATTAAATGGAAAGTACACGTGTAACCAATACAGAGAAAAAATGCATGCAAGCGGTAATTCTTTGAAACAATGGAAAGAGAATGAAAAGATGCTTCAGGGCAACAATATGGTTACAAGTAAATGGCAAAAAAAAAGTATCATTTGGAAAAGATGCTAGATGTTTAATATAGCATGTGGTCCCCTCAAACAGTTAAGATTGCTGCACATCTGCTTCATATACATATAGTGAGGTTATCAATAAGACTTTGGGGAATACTATTACACTCCTGAAGAAGTGCAATCTCCAGGTTCAGGACAGTAAAAGGAGACATTGGTCTCGCTTCTTTGTGCGGTCCGAATGGGTTCTAAATATGCTCAATCAGATTTGGGTCAGAAGTACATGCTGGCCACTACATGAGCTATATTGTTTCTGCTTTAAGCATGTTCACCTCAAGACAAGCTGTATGAAGCCTGGTATTATCATCCAATAAAGAAGGGAATCACCAATGGTTGTATTGTAAAGTATGATGTTAGGTCTCAGTATCTCATCAGCATATCTTTGGGCCATCAAATTACCATTCTAAATGATGTGCTGGTCCATAAGTTCATGTGTGCAGATTTCAGACTATACCATCAAACCATTTTGTCTGTAATGTGATCTTTAAAAGAGGAATGTGGGATTATTTTGAATACTCCTTTCTCACCATATAGCAAAACACATTAAGTGTTGCATTAGAGACTGAATTGGATTTGATGGTAAACAGCACTTGACTTCAACCACTTTGCACTCAATTTTGATATTCAGCAGCCCACCTTTGGGTTGCATGATGTTTTGGTGGCCCTTGTAGCCTAGTGGTCGTGGACGCAGACCCGAGACTGGCATTTTTCGTCGAGTCGTGGGTTTGGGCCTTGATGCCACTAAAGCCCTGCCGTGTAGCTAGGGCCGATGCATGTTAAATCTGTCGGGGTCCGAAGGTCTCCTAATGGCATGGTATGGAAATCAGGACAGGGAAGTGCCAGCTCATGTGTTATCCTCGTCACTTGATCGAGGCTCAAAATTACGAGGTCTGTCACCAATAGCCCCTGTGTTGCTTATAGTGTGACATTAATAAAGCCAAACTAAACTGCAAGATGTTTTGATATCAATGGATTACATATCATTGACCTACATGCATGGAGACTACTCTGAGGAAATCTATTTCGAACTGTTTGGCTTGATCTCCTTCTTCCTGTTGCAAATGCAACCATTTTTGTTGCAGAGTACCTTGTCTTGTTCTGTCTCAATAAGCTGTTAACTGGATCATCAGTTGCCGGGGTTATACATGGATGACCTTGTCTTGGTCAAGGGCTTACATTCCTTGTTTTTTGCAATTGATTCCACAGCCTTGAAACAACACATCTTGCTTCTCCAACAGCATCTGCTACACTTCTATGTACAGATTCAAGCCTCTTTATCATGTGCTAAGCCAAATTATGATTTCAACACTTTTATCCTTTTTCTGGTTTTTGACATCATGAATCGTATTTTGCATATGAAGTTTTCTTCTGTTTTCTGCTATGCATAAAATTATGGATTTTTTAGATGATGTTAGTTATTCGTTTAAATATATGCATATTTTCATCAAAACCATGTGTTCCCCTAATTTTTTTAGCAGTATATATATTTCTCTCTCTCTCTCTCTCAATATATATACATATAATGCATGCAAAAAAGAAATTTCTTAGTTTTGTTAATTTTCCATCATCAATAAGTAAAATTTACATTTTCACCTTGTAAAACTTAAACTTCATCATCCTTGTAATATAAAAAGCAGGTAAAGGGGTATGAAAAGCAAATAGTGATGCATACAAAATAAAAAAACTTTTTAATCAATTATCTGTTATCACTATTTCAGGGCAATGAGGAAATATGTGCATTATTTATTTTAAAATAAATCAATTGTAAATTGCACAAAAACTATGAAAAACCACACTCCACTAAGTAACTAATTTATGCTACTTTACATTTTGTGCTATTATGCACTGGTGCAGTTTTGGAACTGAAGTAGTTTGTTAAAATATTAACTAATTCAACAGAAAATCCTTATCAAATAGGTCACAATCTTTCTTGCAATAGCTCATTACCTTCAGGCACCCTAGTGATTTTTTTCTTTCCCATGGGGTTTACTGCCTTTGGTAAAGACGGGTGACGTGCCCCAGGGTTACCCTAGCTATCCTACTCTATCTATCTTACCTATCTTTCAACCCTCCTTCTTGTCAAACAATTTGTGTACTTTCTTCGATTTCTTCCTGTCTAGACCACAGTTAAATCTTGTTTGGCACAGCATAGCCATATATAGCTCTTGCGCCAATAAATTTTACTTTCTCACTTCTCACTTGACCCTTCTCACAATAGCAATTTCTTTTACAACAGTGTCACCTATTGTAAATCTTGATAGATTTCTGAAAACTTTTAACTTTGTAATTTTTTTTCCTTAAAGCAATATGCAAAAACCCAAAATTATCAATTTTTGATCAATCTGTTTGCTTCAAAATTGAGTACAGAAGTGGTTTGAGTTTAATTTATAAAAATGCAATTTTTATTTGAAGCTTGAATTTATTTTTAATTTTTTTTTTTTTTTATGATTTTTAGTATTTTAATCAATAGAGATCAAATAACTTGACACCATGAATAAAAATGTTATAAAAAATAATTTTTATGGATGAAAATAGTTAAATTATAATTTATTTTGCACATGTTCATTGATATTTTTCTATTAATGGGATATTTTAGCTATCTACAATGAAAAAAATGCCAGCTTTTTCAATCTGCTGTAAATTTTGATGGTTAATGGCAATGGTAACCTTCATGTATATTTGACGTAACATCTACTCAAATAACATTGTTTTAAATTTAAAAGAAAAACTTTTCATGTTTTTTTTTAAATTTAAACTTTGTTAAAAGTGAATTGAGTTAATTTTATTTTCATGAACATTATTTCATTATAATAAGAAAAATTTCTGTGTTATGTAGTGAATTTTTTTTTCTAGAATATTTTAGCAGTGGGATCTTTGAAGCTATATGTGATTTTTTTTTTTTCTCCTTACCTAAAATTCATTGAAGCTGCAATTATTACGACTTAAAGATATGCTCTTAGACCTGTTTCTAAAAATGAAAATATGTACTGGTATTTTAAGTTCTTGATTTTTGAATGCATGATTATGTTAAGGGTTATATAATAAATCAAAGCTAAAAGTTTTTGATTAGAACCGTATGTATTACTTTTTTTAGATGCTAAAATAGAACACTATTTTGAAATTGTATTTCTAAATTCTATAATGAATGGTTAATCTTATTAATCTGATTGACATGAATTCATTAGGAGAGATTACTGTTTCTGGTGAATAACACTGTTGAGAATGTAGAAGAATATCAAATTACATAATGAAAGCTGTGACTTGTAGTTGTTTGATTGCATAGTTTACACATAGGTTATATTAGGAAATAAAATGATTTGGTACTTAAAGAAGCAACTGGAAAGAATATTATACTCTTGTTTAAATTATTGTTTATCAAATCAATCAATTGTTTGTCCAATCAATATGGGATTGGAACTTTAATAGTCTCATTTCTATTGATGAATTTTGTAATTTTTTGTATGAAGGAATAGTAATTTAATCTGCTGATGAATTCCCAAAAAAGAAATTCAAATTTTAAAATTTACTCATAATTATCATTTGTATTTTCCATGGGATTTCAGAATTTTATTTCCCCCCATTTCTTTATAGGAAGAGGTACTAACACACATGCATACATGCACAGTGTTCAAGCTGGGCATCATGTCTTTCTTAATCTTCAGACACTACGTTTCTATTGCATTCCAGACAATTATGAGATCATTGATTCTTCTTTGGATGACATCACTGTAAGCAATTTTTTTATAGTAGGTTTTTAAAGTACAATAGACCATTGTACCATAATATTAGTTTTTATTTGTATATATGCACCAATTTATTGATTCTAATCATATATTAAAAGTTTTTTTTTTCCTGTTATATATTTGTATTGATAAGTAAAGCATAATATCTCAAGTAATGTTATTGGAATTATAAATTTTCCATAAATCTGTTATTAAATAAATCTTATTTTTCTTTATATCATTCGTATTTACTTGAAAATATTCATGAAAAATGTGTTTCAAACCATAACATTGCTGAATTTTATAACAGACTTAATGTTTTCAATTATTTCTGATTGTTAAATTAATATTTAACTTGCAAAGTAGATTAATAGAATTTAATGGGATTTTTTTTTTATGATGGCAGTATAAGTTTAATGCTTGTCTTCATACTTTTACTCAAGATTAAAATGTTCAAATCAAGCTTTAGAGTGAATAATAATAACTTCAGGTGATAAAAGAATTTATTGCTAAATATGATATTTTGTTATTAATTTGCATGTAAATAATGTAGATTTTAAGATTATAATAAATTAAAAAAAAATCTTTGGTATTAATTTTTTTTATTTTGAATTTATTTAGAAATATTTAGATGCTGTACTGAAATGATATTTATGTTAATTTATTTCAGTATGTGTTAAAACCAACTTTTACAAAAGAAGAAATTTCAGTTCTTGATCAGAATGACAAACTCTCCAGAGCATACAATGGGACCACCTATATGCCAGGTATAAAAAGAGGATGAGGGAATCATTTGTTTCTCATTCTAGACACTAATTAATTTTTTTCTCCTTTTTTTTCTTTTCAGGCATTGTGGGCTTAAACAACATAAAGGCAAATGATTACTGCAATGTCATTTTACAGGTAATATTAACAAGTTTTAATAATAAAATTTGAACTGTATGTTTCACTAATATACAGGGATTATTCAATAAGTCATCCGAAAAAGATAGAAAAACAAATTATTTTAAGTTGATTTTTTTAATATTTATTTTTAAACATAATCTCATTTTAGCTATATACATTTTTCTAAGTGTTTCTCCAACTTTTTTAAGCCATCTAAAAAGTAAGACTTTGAAAGATCCTCAAAATAAGCATCTGTTTGAGTGATGACATCTTCGATTGATGTAAACCATTGTTCGTTAAGCCATTTTTTTAAACTTTGGAAATAAAACAAAGATCACTGGGGGCGAAACATGGTGAATGTTATAATAATTCGAACTCTTTAATTCATTGATTTTGGCCATTGAAACTTAACAGCCGTGCACCCTTGCATTGTTTTGATGGAAGAGGGTCTTTTTCTTTTTCAAATGAGGAAGTTTTTTTTCCTGATTTCTTTGCTCAATTAGTTCAATAACATAATACTCTTGAGTTTTTGTTTTTCTTTCCCCCAGTAATTGGTGTAAATGATTCCATGTGCATACCAAAAGACTGTGGCCATCATTTTGCTGGCCACTTTCTCCCTCAGCTGATTTCTTCAGAGCCTATTTACCTTAAAAAAACTCACTGTTTGGACTGTTACTTTGTTTCTAGAGTGTAGTTGTGTATCCATATTTCGTCCACAGTTATGTATTGTAGGAGAAAATCGTCAGGATTGTGATGAAAAAGGGCCAAAATATTTGACCCTGATATATAATCTGAAGTTGACCTCAGATGATATTTTGGCCCTTTTCCACATGATTGCGTTTTTTCACTGAGAGCAAATGTAGCTTCCAAATTGCCAAGATTTTTGCAACTAATTTTTCATGCAAAACTGAAATCCCTGTACCTAGCAATATGTCATTGAGATCAACTATTTTATGCACTTTGATTCATCTATCATTCAAAACCATATCAGGGATTTTGTCATTGCATGAGTAGTCAGTTTCACTGCGTTCATCTGTGGATTAGCAGTCATGTTTAAATTCGTTTACTTAACTGTAAACAGTAGCAAACACCAGAGCATGTGTACCATGAACTTCATCCAACTCACCTTTGATCTTTTTCGGTGTTAAGCCTTTTAAATATAAATGCTTAATCATCAATTGAAACTTTTTTCTATTTTTCCAAGTAAACATAAGTTTCGTGCTTCAATGGACAATAACAATTGAAACCATGGAATTGAAATGACTGAGACTTAGCTGTCTAGTGAGTCATGATGCTCACTGAGAACAAACGAGCTACGAGCACCTCTAGATTTTCTAAGAACTTATTGAATTACTCTCGTATTTTTAAGTTTCACATTATGAATTTTAAGAAAGATCATGTGGTTCAAAAACTGAGTTGTGTAAAGTATTTTTCCCTGTTGATCATTAAACATATTATTAAACCATTAATAATTTATACATGAATTATGTGTGAATAAAGTGACATGTTATATATTCTAGTATTTAGTTCATATTGAATTACTATAAAACAAACAGGAATGTCTGTAAAATAATTCTGATAGCTTTATTATTCTGTAATATTTTTGGTTGGTATCTTAGAGATGTCTTTATTTAGTTGAAATATAGCATTAAACAGGCTTGAAAAACTTTTCATAATATTTTAAACTCTTTTGCCTGACTCTTTACTTATTCTCATATGCAATCTCTAGGATGGTGAAAGCTAAATTGACTAATATATGATTGAATGAATGAGCATTTCACTTTTAAATTTTATGTCATTATTATAAATGCTGCTTTAATTGAATTTTTAAATGAGTCTTCATCATATATGCAAGTTTCGATGAAGAATGCTATGATTAATAAATCAGAAATATATCAATAATCAGTGTTATTCATTAGTTTATTTTTGTTGGACTGTTGTAATATTGGATTTATTATTAATTTTAAAATTAATATAGAAAAATGTACAGAAAATTGTGAAACATTTTTTTTTTAAAAAAAAAGTTTATAAATTTTTGTGAATATAAAAAGGCAAAGTATGTTGAACAAATTGGAAAAAAAAAAAAAAAAAAAAAAAAAAAAATTAAATTCAAATTTTGATATTTAAAATTTCATAAACATAATTTTTTTTATGTGCATCTTATTTCTTTTTAGATATTTTTAAGATAATTTTGATTGATTATTAATTAATGTACTTTGAAATTTTAAAATTATTAATCTTTGTAAGACATTACAAGTGTCAAGCTTTTTTTTTAAATTTTAAAAATACTTATTTAAGCTTTATCTATTATTCAGAGTAAAATGATAGCTCCTATAAATTTGGATCACTTTTCTTTTAAATTGCATCAATGGAGCATTCAGCAGTATTAATTGCTTGACATTTAAGTATTATTTATTGCATCACAGATTTTCAATTTTTATGAATTTAATAATTCATGTTATATGGATTTAGATTATGCTATTACTTTATTTATATTAAACATGCTATTTCTATCATACTTTATTTTTTTTTAAAAAAAAGTTTGTATTTGATTTTTTGGGGGGAAAAAAGTACTGATATTTAGATTTAGAATGATATAACAATGAGGTTGGATTGTATAATATAATTATTTTTTCTTCTAGGAAAAAATAAGTAAAAGGAATATAAGAAAACCTAATGTTTTTCTTATAAAAGATTTTGTATCTGCAAGAATATACATTTATAAAGATTATGTATATAATTTCTAATGAGATAGTTTTACATGACTAGTCATTGATTAATTCTTTAATGTGGACAAAGATTTCTTTGAAATAATTTTTTAAATGTATTTATGGGAACAACTTAAAATATATGAAACACACCTATATATATTTATGTAAAAAGATTTCAATAAATCCCACTGCTTTTTTTTTTTTTTTTTTTTTTTTAAAAAATTTTTTAATAAAATAAATTTTTTTTTTTTTTTTTTTTTTTATAAAAGATTATTTCCAACTTCAAGTAATTGAAACTTTTTGAAGGAAAGACAGGATTAGGTAAAAATTATAACTTCTTGTGCATAAAAATGTAGAATGCATTGGATACACAGAGACTAATTTCAATATATAAACTAGTATCACTGTTTCATTTTCATAGCCTCTCATATGTGCCATAAAAAAGAAATAAGGATTTTCTAAGTAAAACACTCCTTGTCGATATTTTCATACTTGGTATGCTTTTGTAAAGTATTTGGGGGAAAAAAATCACATTGTTTTAATGAATTGTTTGATGTACGAAATTCATCTAGGTAAAAATAAGCATACAGGAATGGCTTAAATAAAAGAGATACATTCAATTTAAAATTCTTTGTAGCTAAATGAAATAAGTGCTTAATGTCTCTTTTATGTGAGTGAAATTAATTGGTTTGTACAAGAATTTGAAATTGGAGGAAAATTGTTTGTCTATTCAAGGAGTAAATTAGTGTAGGTACTATTTAAAATTTCATGTTACTTCAATGGTGTTTATAAATTATGTTGAGTCTGGTGTTACAAAAATATTTGATTTTTGTATTTCTGTTCAGGCCTTGTCTCATGTTCCTCCCTTACGAGATTTTTTCTTGCGAGAAGAGAATTATGGATCTCTAAAGAGACCTCCTGGAGATACACTTTTTCTGTTGGTGCATAGGTTTGGAGAGCTGTTGCGAAAACTGTGGAATCCAAGGAACTTCAAGGCACATGTTAGTCCACACGAGATGCTGCAGTCTGTTGTTTTGTGCAGTAAAAAGAAATTCCAAATTACAGAACAAGGTTGGTGCTTGGGAGTTTTGAACATATCATTATAAATTTTTTATTTTCTGTTTTCAAAAGATTATTGTTACAAATATTTTATTATATATTTTTAAAAAATTGTTCTTGATGCTTGCTGGTTTACTATTTTTTAACGAAACCTAGTATTTAGGAATTAATTTAGTTAATGATAGTTTCAGTTGCAGTAATAAATAATGATAGCTAATTATCAAATGTTTAATATTTTTTTATGTTATAAATTCTAATATGTGTATTTTTATTTTAAAAATCAATTTGAACTTCATGTTATAATGGGTTATGACATTATTTATTTGTCTAGATTATTTTGAAGTTTGATGGTATGGAATATACAACCAACTTTTTTTACTTGGTAGATATGTTCCTCAGAAAACTGTGCGAAAAAAATTGGTGTAAAAAATACATGTGACAAATGGTAAATCTGGGGATATGTTCCACAACTTTAAAAAATCGTGTAAGATTAAAAAACTCTAAATTTTTTCCCAAAAAACCATGCAAAAAAAGGTAATAATGAAACCCATATTACATATTATTTATGAAGCAAAAACAATTTTATTACAAATTTTTTTTTTTAATTATTGTAGAGTGAAAATTCAATCTATAGATACATACAGCATATAAAAATTCAAATTGAAATTAGGAATAAAACTACCAACTTCTATTCATCGCTACTCGATAAAAAGTGTGCATGTTTGTTATGAACTGGATCAAAAATGCTATCTTCAGTAGATGTGTGTAACACAACTGTTGGCTTAGATTCAAATGAAAAATTTCGTTCATTATTAAAGGCCTTTATTGATTTTTTGTTGTCAAAAAGTCCGTTATTATTGGCTGTTTTTTTTTTTTTTTTTTTGGTTTCTCAAGTTGCTTATATAATTCTTGATATCCTGCTATACAAAACTTGTAGCAACTTCCTTCTACAGCAGCGCCACTGGTTAAAAGGCCTTACTCAACCAGCCCGATTGGATATCTTTTCGGCCTGATTGGTAGGCCCGTCGTCTTCGGATCCCTTGGTCCAGGGTTCGAATCTACGCTGCCGTTTCGCGACCGCCACAAGTGGTGACCCCGGACAAGAACACTAGATGGCAGCACGACTGCCTGTACCTACTGATTGCGTATGCCCCGACGATCGCCGTTAGTGGTGACTCAGGGCTTGTGCACTAGGTGGCAGCACGGTGTTTGCATATGTTCCGATGCAAAAACGCTTGTCTCTGTGTGTCTTAAGACAAGCGCGTGCGACTCACTACTAGTGATATTCCAGTTCGGGCGCACGTTTCGGCGCCTTCTGACAAAAAAAAAAAAAACCCTTCTGAACAAGATGGCGCACGTTTATCTCCATTCCGTATCATCACGCTGCGATGATACTGGAGGGGGAGTGTGTAGTGACTTCCTTCTACAGCAGCGCCACTGGTTAAAAGGCCTTACTCAACCAGCCCGATTGGATATCTTTTCGGCCTGATTGGTAGGCCCGTCGTCTTCGGATCCCTTGGTCCAGGGTTCGAATCTACGCTGCCGTTTCGCGACCGCCACAAACTTAAGATTACATTGAAATTTTCATGCATGCTCTATGTCAAGATCATGAGCAAGAAAATGTTCCATACTTGTAGCAAATTTCAAGCCCTCAGGAATTAAATCAGCTGTTAATAGCTGAAATTTATTTTCGATTTTGTCATTTTTAACTTCTTTATTATCATAAACTGTCTTAAATTTGATCAAATCATCCTTATCCATAGGGCTTCTAGCATCAATTCTACGATATCAGGTGTTTGCATGTTTAAAACCTTTGCCACCAATTGCATTTGATAGAGTTATAATTTCAGAACTCACAACTGATTTTTGAACTACAAAACTTTTACTTTTGACATATGCTGGTGAATTTTTTTCCCCTATCAAGCATTTAAGGTCAATTGGTACAACTGTTTGATGGCAAAAGAAGCATGTGTAATACAATCCAAAATCTTAAACTTTCTCCATGCTTCCACAATAGTCATTTTTTTTTCTTCCACTGAGTCTGAAATATATTTAAACTCTTTGTTTTATGTAGTACATTTTAAATGCTGCTATAATACCTTGATCAAGTGGCTGAATCAACAAAGTGGTATTAGGCAGTAAAAACAGCATTTGAATGTTTGGATTTTTTTTCTTTTTTTAGGGATTCATGTTAGAACGAAATATTCATGTAAAAATGTATATTGGTGAACTGTTTATTTCAAAATCGTGTTAAAAAAGACTGTGTAAGAAAAGAGTTGGGTACATTTAGAAAAAAAACTCTCCTTTCTGTGATTATTTTTATTGCTAATTACTTTATTAAATAATTATATTGCATACATATGAAATTGAAATCTTGTGGAGAGTTAAAAAAATATTTTGCCATAATTAAAGTCTGATGGAGTTGCTCCAAAGATTAATTTGAATACTTGAATTGCTATATATAGTCTGACCCTGTTGACATGTGGTAGTTGGGTTTCATGTTTCTAAACTGCTGGTTAAGTGAGCAGTGAGTTACTGTGGTAATATAAATTTAGTGAAAAATCATGCAGATATTTGTTGAGATAGGTGTTTTTCATTATTCTAATCCTTTTTTTTCTGACAATTTTTTCAGCATTATTAACATTATCAACAAACTGACAAAGTTTCTTTTCATTTTTTACACATTATTTTATGAAGACCTGGGAAGATTAAGTTCTCTGACAATTTCTGCTTGTCTTACATTGTTTCGAATTTGTTCAATGACATAGAATTTTCCCTGACTCTTGTTTATGTTAACACTCTTTTGACATAATTTTAATAATTATGGAAACAACCAACATGGAAAAAAAAAAATCTTTTGCTCTTAAAATTTGATCATTACAAAACGGCAAAACATACAGCTAATCTCACTGACCATGATATCTTGAAAATAATTTCTTACAAAAGAATAAAAATCTAAACTGGAGCATTTTACTTTCTGAAAAATAGTGATTCAAATATATTAAATAGAAAGAAAGAAAAAAATATTAATGTCTGCTTTTGACAGGAAGTTGCAATGCCATTCAAACTAAAAATTTATCCTGATTTCTATAAAAAGAAAAATGAGAATTATGACTCTGCAATGTTTAGAAGTGATAGTAAAGCTGCTTGTGAATCAGACTTCAATGTTACTGAACCATGTGTTAATGGGATCCAATTGTATATAAAGAAAAGCTGTATTTTGCATCCTTTTCTGATACATTAAAGTAATATAAAAGTAATTTATATTATATAAATAGAAAGTTGCAAAAATAAATTTCAATACTGAATTTTTGCTTCCATTTAATAATTACAATATTGGGTCAGAGAAGTGAGCTACTGAGAATTAATTCTTGGTGGGAATCATTTGATTTTTGGAAAGACACAACCTGTATAATTTCTAAACAAAAAGCAATTTCTACTATTCTGAGGGAACTATGTAAATTTTTTTGACTAAATCTTTATTTTATATTATGTACTTTTAAACTGTAATCATGCATAATGTTATTCTCAAATCCAAAATATTAAATTTTTCATATTATTACAAAGCTCACAATCACCATGGTGTTGAGGTATGATTCTTGTCTACAGATTGAGAGTTCCTGTTTTCAAAACTTGGTGACAGCAACTTTGAAAGTTCTTTAAAAGGTTTTGTTAGATTATTCTCTGTTTTTCATTTTTATTCCCAAAACTTTCCAGAATATTCTTTATGTTATGAAATATTCTACTGTTATGTATAAAGTCATGTATTCTCAGTCTGAGGAACTTCTCGGCCAAGTGTAGCTGCTAATCCTCAATTGAATGAATCCTCAATTGCCAAAGGATGAAAGGGTGTCTAATCTCTTGATGGATATTGCTGAGGATTTTCAGCAAGCTCTCCCAAATGAAGAACTCATGATGATGAAAAATTCATGAAATGTTGTCAGTATATTGAAGACATGAAAGAGAGATGAGTTATCCAAAAGAAATTCGATCATCTACCTAATGTCATTCTGTTGTAAACTATAGCTGAAGAAATTAATCTGGTCTCCATATAATTTGGTGAATTGTCCGAGATGAGTAATAACATGCAATGATGCTGATCATTGAAAATCCAGGAACACAACTACAATCAATTGAAGCAGTTGTCCAAGAAGATGTACAGGGAGTTCTATCACGTCTTGC
Source organism: Nephila pilipes (assembly GCA_019974015.1). NCBI lineage: Eukaryota > Metazoa > Arthropoda > Arachnida > Araneae > Nephilidae > Nephila > Nephila pilipes. Next base: position 37,078 of record BMAW01007653.1, on the reverse strand, counting down.
GCAAGCTGAAGAAAAGTGGACTGAAGTTTGCCTATGACCCAGATGCCAACCACTTTAAATCTACACTAGTGAAAAGGCAGAGATCAATTAATGAACTTGACCCTAGGGCAACTGACCTGTGGTGGATTGCAAGACGAATTTTGTAGTTACTGTAGGTGATATGTTACCCATCTTCAGCAGTTGTTCAGCAATATATATTCAATGTTAAACACTTGTTATACTATTTCTTATTCCCATTTTCATCTAATTCTAGAAAATTAGGTTTATAGAATTGTTTCAAATTAGAATATAATTCATAAAAATTGTATAATATTTTGATTCTCTATGTCATCATTTGAAAACATAAAAAAGTGAACGATTATTTTTCAGTTAAAATTAAATTTATGATGATAAATCAAGAATGCAAATGATGACCCCTTTCGTTGCAATATATATCTTCTGTAACTATTTGTTTTAGATTTAATTTATGCATGTTTTAGAAATTTGTAAAATTCAACACTTTAACAAATCATGCTTTTGTGGTATATTTTATATTGCTTAAAAAAAGATAGTCAAAAATTTTAAGGCAAAATGGAATCTGTATTTTATAGCTAAATTAATAGCAGATTTCTCCCTTTATTTCAGGTGACCCTATTGCATTTCTATCGTGGTTTTTAAATAGCCTACATTCTGCCTTGAATGGAACGAAGAAGCCAAACAGTAGCATTGTGTATTCCACTTTCCAAGGCTCTCTTAGGATATACACTCGTACTTTATTGCCCATTGATGCAGTGAGTAAATATTTTTACAGTATGATGACCAATAATCAAGATTGCAGTAAATTGAATATTCTTTCAACCACAATAATGATTGAAAAAAAGCCTAATCTTTTATCCAAAAATTGTAATTCAGATTTTGGATTAATTTTCTTGATGAATATATCTAATTATTCAACAAGAAAAAAAAAAAAAAAAAAAGATTTATTTAAAATATTACCATCTATGTATTTGATAAAACTAACCCATTTTAGTTACCATTTAAGTCTATAACTTAAATAGTAATTATAATGGTTTTCATTAAATTTTATTATGTGAATTGCTTTGCTGCTATTATCCTACTTTTGTCATTTTCTAATGCTATTTTGTCATTTTTGTAGAAAAGATCATTATTTTGTCATCTCAAAATAGATTTTATACCTTTTTATTTTTAAGATTTTTTTAAAAGGTTATTGATAGTTTTTGTAACTCCTCCCTTCCAATCATACATTCATGTTATTACTTTTTTATTGAGATCAAGAAAAACAATGTCACTTTTATATTTACTTTAAAAATTATAAATATAAAGAAATCTATCAATACTATTTTTACTTATTTATTTTCAGTCGTAGCTCAGTAGAAACTAATCAATACTTTAAAAGTCTATTTATTTTACATTCAGTGACAGAGAGAGGACAATTACATGATAAAATTTGCATTAGATGCCACTTGTGTCTTTTCAGAAAAAATCAGAAGAAAGCAAAATCTCTTTCCTGTTCCGGAAGTTAATACAAGAATTTTTCAAATTACATTGTTATTTGATTTAGGCATCTTTAGGTATTTATGTGACGACTACATGTCAATAAGGAAATCTCACTTCTAATTTAGATTATGGAAAGATACCAGTTTGCAGATTTATGGACACATTATTAAACACATTACAAGATCAAGAGGTATTGTACAAAGATGTACTTTAATGGTGATTGTTAAAGTATGGGATAAATTAGGAAATTATATTTTAGTTAAATCATTACACAAGCATATATATCCAGTTGTACTTTCCAATAAGGGTCACCCATCACACCAGACATTTTGTCCCTTAAATGGAAGTCTCTTCTTCAGAGGGCACATACTAAAAAGAAATATAATTTAATGAAAAATTCAGGTTGTTTAAGCTTTAAATAAATTATATATAAATAGGAAATGTAGTCATAGATATTTATTTGAATTTGAACTTAATGAAAAATCATAATTTAAAAAATTTAATTACTGCAAAAATGTATGAAAGGAAAATGAGAGTTTTGTACTTATAGAAATTTCAGTTACAGAATTCAGTTTAAGTAATCAGTTACATAGTTTTGTTTGAAAGTCTGTGCATTGCAAACATTTTTTTCCCATGTGGATGTTGTAGTCATTGATGATCACAAAAATCCTTCACTGTCACCAACTGTTATCATGAAGTGATTTTAATTAAGATGTATATTTTAAGGCATCTGTATAATTTCAATAGTTTTTTATGTCACACTTTATATCTGATTCTTCATCTTCCTCGCTGCTTCCCAGGCTATTTTTGTTAATGCTCACATATCATGATTGTAATGATGATTCTCTATTAATGTCATACTGAGGAGCAACACAAGGGCTATTTGGGACAGACCTTGTTTTTCTGAACCTTGGTGAAGTGACAAATATGACACTTGATCTAGCATACCCTCTCCGAAATTCCACACGAACAGGACGACTTTGAGTCTTTTGATAGATTTAACGTGCATTAGCTCTGGTGGGTTTTTAGTGACATCATGGCAAAATTGTTGGTCGTGGGTCTGTGACCATGAGCATTTAGCTATCACAGTCGAAGCTCACATAATCGACTACAGTTGAAATGAAAGATTTTATGTCATCATCGGTGGCTTCAGTACACAAGTTTTCATCCCTTTCTAAATATTTTAATGTTTGACACTATATATATATACACACACACACACATACATATATGCATATATCTATATATATATAAGCAAAATACCACTGACTGACTCATTACGAGAGCTCTAAGACTATACAACCGATTGACTTGAAATTTAGCATAGTCACTCATTTTGCGATGTAGACGCTCACTAAGAACGGAATTTAAGGAAGTCTTATCCAAAATGTAATTTTCATCCGTGAATCTACTCTTATCCATCAGTTATGTAATTTTTGGCGACTTTATCGCCAAAATTGATATGAAAGACGCTAAATGGAATATATTTTTTTATATGTACATATACTGTGTATTATCAACAATTAAGTTTACTTGGTGAAATTTGCGCGTGTGAAATGGAAAAATGCCAAATAATTTAATATTGAAGTGCTGATGGAGGATTGACAAGATTTTGGCGAAGGGCTCTTTATGTGAAATTTCGTGCATGTCGAAAATAGGAGACGCACATATTTAGTGATAGAAATAAATAAGTTTGGAATCCTACGGTTGGTGAAAGTGTAGTTTGGCCTCAAAACTCAGCGGGATTTTGAAAAATACTAAAATGGTTACTTCATACATAGTAGCGCACATGGAAGACAATCTTTGTTTACTGCAGAACTTTGTTTACTCGCTACATGCATGAACAAATTCAAGGTGCTATGACATACGTAAGACATTTTGGACATCCCAACTTGCTCGAATTTTTTTTAAGGATTGCAGTCACTTGCAATCCTAAATGGTCAGAAATCAAAGAATGTCTTGAGGCAAGGACAAAAATCTTATGATAGACACGATGTCATTGCGAGGGTATTCATTTGAAAGTTAAACACATGATGAATCTTCTGACAAAAGGTTGCATCTTTGGCAATACTAGGTGTAACATGTATACGGTGGATTGAGTTTTATCCATATGTGTATATATACATATACATATGTAGAGGGACTTTTTACTAAATTTTTTATTTTTCTCATATTTTTGAAAGTGGTGGATTATCATTATTAGAGACAATCAATTTCTTAAAATTTTAAATTTAGATTATCATTATCGCTTAAAAATTCAAAGTTTTCTTTATATTTTACGTATAGGTTGCAAAATATATCGTCTGCCCAGCAAAGCGGATGGGTATCAGCTAATATATATATATATATATATATATACACAACTTGTTGAAAATCATATATTCATTATTGTCAAATGGGCAAGTTATTGATTATTCTTGGTGTATTCTTTATAGATTATTCTCCTCCCACCTTTTATGCATTGCTTAAGCAATAGAAGTATCCTATTACACCCATTTTGTTCTGTACGCTTTTTCCCATTTAGCTTCAAACTGACAAGTGTTAATTGGCTCCTCAAGAGTGAGAGGATTGTGCAAGAGACATTCATGTTATGTTAATCTTAAACTATTGTTTTATGCAGGTACCATTTCTTAGAATAAGAAGTTTTTGGATACCAGGGATTGAATGTAAGCACTATGTGCTCAAATAACATTTGATTTCAAATTGCTAAGTGACTCTGTGAATAATATAATTAAATTTTGAATAAATAAATAAAATTAAAAATAAATTAATAAGTAAGTAAAATATTTGCGCAAAAGGATATTTTTATTAGATAATGATTGTGTGTAACAAAATAAGCCAGGAAATCCAACTTTCTGCATTCTACAATTCTAAGTCTCTTTTGAAACAAATTATTGTTTCAAAAGAAACTCAGGATTGTAGAAGGCATGAAGTTGGATCTCCTTGGCTGATTTCCTGCTTTTTGGCTGCAAAGGGTGTAGGAACTCCTTTTAAGTGGATCTGGGGGAAACAATGATAATTTGGAGGAATTCATTTGATGACTTCTTTTTCTTGACACTTGAATCCTTCTCCTTATTGCCTTATTGAGCTATTGATAATGGATCTTGTAATTTTGATCCTCGATTACAGACGAGGATGACACTGGAACTGGCGCATCCCCCTTCAAACTTTCACACCATGCCAATGGGAAGGTTTTGGGCCTCAACAGAATTAATGTATATCAGCCCCACTACATGCAGTGTCTTTAGTGAATCAGGATCGATTCCACAACTCGACGGAAACAATGATGGTTGCTAGCTCACGACCATGACCACCAGACTACCACAGTCACTTCATGGAACAAATACGATTAATAGATTATGTAGTATCTATCGTAATATGTTCATTCAATGGGAATAAAATTTAAGTATAAAATTAAGTATTATTTTAACGTGATAAATTAATATATGCAGACAAATTGTCTACTGTAAAATTAATTCTAATTAAATATACTTATATAAGTTGTTAAATAATATCACTATATTGATGGCTTTCATAAATTAAATTTAGACACCTTTGTAAATAACTTATGACAACATTTCTGTTGACAGATGCCTGACAGTTTTCCTTAATCTTTTTAAAAAAATTCCCCTTTTTATTCACTGCAATTTTTTTTGTTTATTATTGCCATGTTTTGCTATTACCCTGAACATTTTCTTCGTATAAATGAATGAAATTTACATCTTTAATTTTCAGCACATAGATTTCAGCTTCAAAACAGATGTCTTTTGCACTTATAGAAAACACTAAATTTATTCCTTTCTCTGTATGCCCCATCCTTACAAAAGGAAGATCGCAGTCTCCCAATGCTGTAAATCTAAAGTTCATTTTCCTTTAAATTTTACTGTGGTGGAAACCCATGGTTTCTATTATTAATGGATTTCTTTCTAGCTATTCTATTGACAGATTGGTACAGGAATATTTTTATTTCCTATCTTGGATATTTCTCGCAGAACTAATTCACCGAGAACTTTGCAATAGTCAGAACCATCTATGAATGTTAACTGTTTTTTTTTAAAGTACCGAGAATAGGCTTAGTTTGGAAACAGTTCTTATCTCTCTTGTGGACAATTTTATAAATAATCATATTATTAACTATATTTAAGTTATATCTAAAAAACCATTTCATATGAACTCGCATTAGTTTTAATTAGATTTAAATAAGATGGATAAAAAGATAAATCTGGTTTAAAAGCTGGGTTGAAATTAATTTGAAAAACTGTATCATCAATGTATCTAAATAACTAGGAAATTGTCTATAAAACTATGTCCATGAAAAATGTAAATAAATATTATCAAAACTATTACTAGCAATAGCTCTACATCCCCTTCCCTAGTTGTATCTTTAATTTCTTTATAGTTTTTTCATTATAATTAATATAATTTCTTTTTAGGCAAGATTACTAAGAAATTTAAATTTCTCATAAGATACAGAACATTAATTTTTTATTCTTGTGTATTGTATGTGTTATATACACACATATTTACAGTAGTACCTCTTGTATAAGGGACACCTCCGAATAAGTGACACCCCTGTTTAAAGAGCAATTCTGTTGGTCCCTGTCCTTTTAAATAGGGTCCTTAATATGTTTATCTCTTATTAAAGGATACTGGAGAAAGTTTCAAAAATAAGATAGAAGAGTTGAAATAAATAAAAATTGAAAGAAAACTTTAAGGTTTCAAAGTTAAGTTTGTGTTCAGTGAAAGATAGTTTAAGAGAACAGTAAAATGAAAAGTTTATTACTGTCTTTTGTGAAAAGTGTTTTTCAGTCAGAAATAAGGAACAATTCATTGGGAAAAGTAAGTTGTGGTGCAATCAAAATGATATTTCCCATTTATGGAATTCAGAATCCAGAGATTCTTGCTACATTTCTAAGTAAGGGGAAGAAACAGTGTTGGCTAGTTTTAAAGCAATCCAAGACAGATCAATGGGAAACAGGCTCTGAAACTTCAGTTTCGAGTGCTGCTAAAAATACTGCTGATGAAAATGAATTAGTTAACTTTTCAAAATCCACATTTTTTCCACTCCAGATTATTTTTTGATAATTAAAGACCATAAATTGTAATTTGTAAATCATTTTTATTTTGAGTATGTTTGTAGATGTGTTGGAAATAAATTATTCGGATACTGCCAGGGGGCACCTTGTCTCATGTAAGTGAGAGCGCATGGGTTCATGGATAATATTACAGAGTACACTTGGATCTTGACCGTGTAAGGCGGTTTATTTTCTTGTTTTTGATGTAATTTCTCCTGATTGCAAAAGCGTGTTAAGTTAAAATATAGGCTGTTTGGAAGCCTTGTATAGTTTGTAAATAGTGTATTTATTTGTTTATGTGTGATTGGCATATAGAGACTGTAAATAAATGTGTGCTTAAAAGAATTGCTCTCCCTATTTTGGCTTGATGGATATTATTCTCCATTAAGATGTGTGGAGAAATTATGTTTTAATGTTTTTTGAAGCATTTCATGGCACATTTTTTTTTTCAGACAGAAGAGGAGAAACAGCAGCTTTTATTAAATGAAGATTATCAAGGTAGGATTCACTTCTTTATTTTATTATCTGACTTACTGAAAAAAGTCAGAACTAAGCATACTTCAAATTTGATTTGATCTTTCTCTTTATTCTTAAAAATATTTGGCCATTTTACTCTTTATAACAACCCCCCTCCCAAGACTCCAAGAAGGAGTTGTCTGACAGAGACAAAAATTGGTGGATAGGAAAGTTATGTACAGAATAGAAAATGATTAAAATTTCAGAAAAATTCAATGATATATTTCAGAGATACATACTTACAAAGTAATTAGCTCAATATGGTATTGATTCACCTCTAGCCTGGATGCAATCTGCCGCACGATGTGGCATAGAGTGATAAAGCTCCCTTATGGTCCCCTGCAGTATTTCTTGCCAAATGTGCTCCAATTGTCGGGCTAGGTCATCAAAATTCTCTGGTAGATGCAGTCGCCTTCCTTTCATATCCCAGACATGCTCGATTGGAGAGGGATCTGGCTGGCCAAGGAAGTGTTTGACAAGCTGTAAGACAGTTCATAGCAACACGTGTTGTTTGTGATCTGGCATTATCTTGCTGAAAAATAAGGCCAGGGTACTGCAAAAGGAATGGTAGCAAAACAGGTCTCAGAATGTCGTCGACATATTGCTGTGCTGTAAGTGTGCCTTTAATGGTTCCCAAAGGGGGCCGGCTATCAAAGGAAATAGCACCCCAGACCATAACTCCTCGTTGAGGGACTGTGTGGTATGCAATAGTGAAAACAGGATCAACATGCTGCCCTGGGTGTCTCTAGACATGTGTGCAATGATTGTCAGTACCCATTTGGAAGCAGGATTTGTCGTTAAATACTATATGTCCCCAGACAGCATCATTCCAACCTGATTGAGCCAAACACCTCTGTAATCTGGCTCAACAGTGTGCAGACGTGAATGGCAGGTGTTGTAGCGGTTGGTACAAGTGTAGATTTCGCTTTATCAGCTGTCTGTGAAAGTTCATGGTGGCCACTCGTATGTGGGTTCCATGTCTGATGGTTGATAACGATGAATCAGTCACTGTGACAGCTGATCTGGCAATCACTTTGTCCTCCTGATTTGCTGTGGCTCTAGGTTGACCGCTACCATCATGATGCTGAAATCTGCCATTGTCCACCCATTCCTGCTAGCATCTTCTAATCGCCGCATCACTTCGACCCACAAGCGGAGCGATTCTCTGATTTTTCAGTCGTTGAAAGGTATCCCAAATCACAATGCAACGGAAAATTTGACCATCTGATTGAGAATCACCTATTATATACAACTGCTGAGTGCACAGTTCCTATTAACTGTTAGCTATTCATTCATTGGACACCAAAATTTAATCATTTGCATATTCAGTCCAAATGTCTTTGCATACGATATTTCATTACAATCAGGCAACTCTTTGGTGCATCGTTTTTTTTTTTTTTTTTAAAGATGATAAAGTTTTTTGTTTTTTGAATTGATAAATTCTAAAATCAGAGTTTGAGTTATGCTATTAAAAAAGCTCTGACGTTTTCTAAAAATTTTTATTTTGATTTCTATAGAAAAGGTGGAAGATACAACTTTTTTGTACCTCACACTTGATCTTCCTCCTCCTCCACTATTTAAGGATGAATTAACTGAAAACATCATTCCTCAAGTTCCTCTCTTCAACATTCTTGCCAAGTTTAACGGAACCAATGAAAAGGAATACAAGACTTACAAAGACTCCAAGATGAAACGCTTTGAAGTTACCAGGCTGCCTCCTTATTTAATTTTATTTATTAAGGTGTGTATGTATTTTAGTTTCATTTGTTTTTATAGAATATCTACTCTTACTCAAATCTGTAAAGCTTCTTATGCTTTTAGAAATCAACTGAATAAGTGAAGTGGCTTTACAAAAAATTCTTTTTTGTTGGAATTATAAAATTATTTATTGATTAGCATTTTATTTCTCAATGTTAATGTTTTCAGTCATATTACATTTCTTTCAGTAATTGTTTTTGTATTTATTTTGTATTAATATTATGCTAGAGCATTTCTGGTCTATTTGTGAAGGACCTAGAGCCTCCATTCTTCGAAGTTCTGTTTTATTTGCCATTTTGCTTTCAGTAATTTCAAGACTTGAACTGATATATCAATTCATGTTTCAATTTTGAAGCTGTAAATTTAGCTACTGGATTACAGTCCTCCCAGAGCAAGGCAATTTAAAAAAAAAAATAAACTGGTAGAAGACTTTGATTTATGTTTTTACTTTTGTTTGTCTGCTTTATATCAGACACAAACAGTATCTCCCCTTATCCCCTCTCACAATATTTGAAGAATTAGGTGGCTCTAGGTTAGATTTTTAAAAATATTTTCTTCCTAGTTATTTTCTTAAAATTAATTTGATGTTGGATGAGATAAGTCATTTTGCTTGGGTGAATCTGAATGTTAGGTAAACTTTTTAATCATTGTTTTCTGAATTACGTAATTATTTTCTGATTTGTTACTTAAATGTTTTATTTTAATTTACTATATTGAATCATTTCTACTCGTTTCTACAATATATATTGTATTTTCTTTAGTTATGCCAGAGAAAATGTTTAGTAAATAATTTATATTATAGAATTGGAAAATGTTTTCATTTTTCAGAGATTCACAAAGAATACATTTTTCATTGAAAAGAATAATACGATAGTCAACTTTCCTATCAAGTAAGTATGTTCAAGAATGTAAATTTTATTTTCAATTCTAGCGATAAACTGGAAAAAAAAAATTAAGAATATATCTGTTCACTCATTAAAAGTTATATATATGTGTATATATCCCTGTGTATAAGAAAAATTTATTTTGTATACATTTAATTTTCTGGTCAGGAAGAAATGTGATAACTTTTTACTTTTAATTCCAACTTTTATTATATGTGCAGTGCTTCAAAAAATAGGCTAGAGTAAATTGTCATTTACATCTGTAATTTGAAAAAATAAGGTATGTTTTTTTTAAAATTTTTTTGTGGAATATCAAGTTGCATTTCAAAAAGGCAATTTTAAATATAATTCCTGCAATAAGCATTTCATATTTCAGTTATGCATTTATAAGATGTTTTGTTGAAACCATCTGTATATGTATTGAAATTTTTTAAATGTGATTGAAAAGCATAAAAATATATTGCTACATTTATTGAAAACACATATGCCATAAATCACTATTCATAAAATTCTTTTTGAAAGTTTATGTTATGCTTTACAAAAGTAAATAATTCATTACTTTCCTTGTATGTATGCATGTATGTAATGATTAATTACCATTTTAGTTTGAATGTAGCATAACATCAAATTTAATGTGCCACCAAATTTTTTTATATAGATAATTAGAAAAAATTGATTAATTAAAATTCAATCTATTTATTTTTCATAAAAGAATTCAAAGAAAGTATAATTTAGTCAGATAAATATTTATTTTAAAAAATTAACAATACTTGTTTCATTTATGGTATGGTAATTAAGTGATGTGAAACAAATTAGGTAATATTAGGAAAAGCATGGGTGTATTAATAAGAATTGTTACATTTCAAAACGTAGACCTTGAATTTTGCAAGCCAGTATTTTAATGTGAAATTAGTCAAAAAGTATTGCATTACTTTTGGGCTAATACAGGATGTTGGGAACGAGGTTAAATATAAAGTTTAACTGCCCTTTCTTGGCAACTGTAGTAATGGAAAAAACCTCTGTCAATAAAGATCAATTCAGTCTAATTTAATACTTATAAAACTGTAATATCTGGTGCCGAAATCCGGGATCGAACCAGGGACCTTTTAGAAAAAATGGTCGAAAGAATATCTTCTTCAACTACGATCCTTCCATCAAGTTCGAAACAAGGACAGCGCCATTAACATCCGAGTTGGAGATATTGTGCTTCTGCAAGAAGACGTCCGACCACGCCACATGTGGAAGAAAGCTAGAGTGATGAACCTACATCAGGGACGCGACGGGAAGATAAGATCCTGAGAGTTAATGGAAGAAATGTAACCCGCCCTGTACAACTGGTCATCCCTCTCGAGATTGACCAGGGTGGGGAGGATGTTGGGAACAAGATTAAATGTAAAGTTTAACTGCCCTTTCATGGCAACTGTAGTAATGGAAAAAACCTCTGTCAATAAAGATCAATTTAGTCTAATTTAATACTTGCAAAAATGTAATACAGTATTATCTGAAAATGCTTTCAGGGCTAATTGTATTTTTACATAAAAATATTTCTATTCCATTGTAATTTTTAGTTTGTTTCAGACTATTAAGTATTCTAATATTTTCTGTTGTCTAATATTTGTAAAAATTTATTAGGCTTCAATTTATACATATGAAGGTAATTTATCTTTCATAAATAGTTTTAGTTAATGTTATATAAATGAAATGGTTTTATGACAGAAACGTGGATTTCTCAGAGATCTTTCAACCTGAGCAACGTGAGAAACAGCCCAAAGCCATTTATGACCTCATTGCAAATATTGTGCACGATGGTGAACCAGGCTCCGGGAAAGGCACCTATCGCACCCATATTCTGCATAGGGTAATATCTGCTTAAATATTTTCATTTAATATTAATTGTCTTCTACATTAGAGTTGTATCAAAAAAGATTAAAATGAAGTTAGTAAATTCTAATTAGTATAACTGAGCAATGCTAAAATTTTTTTGGCTGTATGTAGTGGTAGCAGAAAGAATGTTTTAAATTTTGGTTGTTTTTGTTCTTTGCAGGGCTCTGGAAAGTGGTATGAAATGCAAGATCTGCATGTAACAGAAATTCTTCCGCCAATGATCACATTGTCTGAAGCATACATTCAGGTGATGGACATTTTTAAAAAATTTCATGTGTGTGTGTGGATATTTTAAACAATAGTTTTTAAGTAAATGAATGTATAAACATAAACATTTGAGAGGTTAAAATATAATTGACTTGAGTTTTTAATTATTTTAAGTTTTTTTTTTTTAATGTCGTAATGTTGGGAAAAAAAAAGTATCAAAGGGAATTTTAAGATAGTTTTTGCCACATAATTAAAAATTCAGAAATCTTTTGATAAATTTTTCCTCATATATTGTATGCTCCATATTTCATTTTCAAGTTTAAATGTCTAGACAGAAAGAGAGAGTTTAGGCATATATGTTTATAAGCACAAATTTACATACTTGCTGAGAACAGTTTTCTATCTATGAGTGTGTTCTCCAATATAAATCAAAGGCAGCTTGAAAGATTCAAAATTTAACTGTCATTTGGTCCAATGGTCAGCATTCAAAGCCTTTTCAAATTGTGTGTCTGCATTTTTTTTCTTCAAAAAATGAATGCATTCATTATGTAGATGGCGGTGGTTTATTTATCTAAAGATATTTAACTTCAAGATAGAAACACACATTTATTTTCATTAAACAGAGAGATATAAAAGTAGAACACAAGGTCCACCATGGGGGCAATTTCTCAATTTTAGTTCACTGACCTAATGCACTTCTGCCAAGAAGCAATCTAACAACAGCATTCTCGTTTGAGGAGAGCACAATGCACCCCTGGTAAGAGGATGGGAAAAACTACACTCACCATGCAAGATTGATGTGTCACAATATTCAGTCTGACCCAAATGATAAATGAGCATAAAAAAACACAAATATTGTTCAGTAAAAATATATAGAGATAGCAATATCTATTATATCAAGTAAAATTAAAAGTTAAATATATAATAAATTACACATAAAATCATTTTTGATATCTGTAACTATAACATAATAACCAAGAACACTGAAATTTAAGAAATTCTCAAGCTGACCTATATTTAAATCACAAATTCAATTACACATTCGAAAATGCAGTAGTACCTCCCAATAAGAGACACCCACAGAACCTGACATTTTGTTCCTAAAATTGGTGTCCTATAGTAAGAGGTAAATACATAGAGTATTCAAAGGGACTAGGATCAACAGAAAGAATTATCCTTTACAAGAGGCTCTTTCAGTGTTTGAAATCAAATTTTAAGAATAATATTAGTATTAAAAATGTAAATAGAGAGGATAATGATACAAGATGAGATAAAAATAATTATTCACTAAATATAAAAATTTTAAAATTGAAATGCAGACTTGTTACACTAATCATGGGAATACATCAGCATGAGGCATTTTTGCACTAGAACAATGTTTTATTGAACTTCTGTAGTACAAAAGCTCATCTTTGAAATCTTAAAAATTGTTAAGTAGATTAAAAGATTATGGTCAGAATTCAATTTGAATTCCAAATATCCAAACTTTTAAAGTTTTACCCAATTTCAAATGCCTTTTATTCAATAATCAACCAAGATTGTTGCTTGATTATTGAATAAATTTAATTTCTGATTTGTGTAAGCAATTGGGTAACACTTATCTCTACATTTTTGTGAAACGCAAGCAGCTACATCAATTTGAGATGCATTTTGATGAATTGTATAAGGTTTATCAGGCACAAGAGAATACTGTGAAAGTGCCTTCTTTACAGCTTTTTTCAAAAGATGAAATGAGGAGTCATGTCCTTCAGTTCATGTCATGAAATCAGCTACCTTCTTTTTAGTAAGTTCTGTTAATGGGTTCCAAATACCTGGGAATATACTTTCGAAAGTAGTTGCACAGTCCAAGTACTCTATGAAGTTCCTTCTTTGTCTTAGGCACTAGTAAATTGTAAGTAACTGCAATCTTTTCAAGATTTTGGTTCATGATTCCTAGAACTGATTATATGTCTAAAGTATTTAATTTTTGTTTTTCCAAACATATACTCTTTTTGAGGTTCACAGTGAAATTTAATTCATCAAGTTTTGTCAGAATAGTATCCAAATAAAGATTTCTTTTCAAGCACTAGAGAAGATTGCAATGCCATCGATGTAGACATGTGAATATTCTCTCTAACATGACAATACCTTGTTTTATTTCTTTTGAAACATTGCAGTTGCTTTTTTAAATCCAAAACTCATCATCTGGAAAAGATACTGTTGTCGATGACTTTCAAAAGAGGCAAGATCTATGCTGTGTTCTGCAATGGGTATGGCCCAGTAGCTCTTCAATAAATCTAAAGTTGTATGGCTCTTTCAGTAGAAAGTGTTAACTCCACTGCATCTTCCATAGGAAAATCTTTAGATAAACTCAGAGTTAAAAGATCTGAAATCAATGCAAATTCGTGGAAGTATCATCTTTCATGTTAATGCAAACATTGGATAGGCTATTTCTGCATCACATTCTTCAATTAAGTCAAGTCGTGAGAGCTCCTCTATCTATTCATCAACTTAAACTTTCTGTGACTCAGATATGCGATATATGAATGGTTTTTTCTATTCTGTGTTCTTCAGCTTGAAACAAATTCAAAGTCTTCCAACTTGGTTATTTTCACATTATTTGTGAATAGTGTTTGAGAAGAATCATTAACACTTGTTATTTTTTTCCACTGTCTCCTTCAAATAGTTCATACGAGTTTCATAGACACCCTTTCAGATGTGAATCTTGATAAACTAGGCATGGAGGCTAGAAATAATATTACCAAATGTATCGTTTTGTGTCTCGAAAGTTATCAACGTTACAAACAAAAATTTGGATTCCACTATCCAAAACACAATTTACAGCTTTCTTGGTAACAAACAATTACATGTTTTCAAATGTTCAAAGTCAATTTACAGTTTTAAACATTGCACTAGAGGGAGGGGGAACATTTTTTGTGCAATCTTGAGTCAAATGATTTTCTTCCCAAATGTAACATACTATTTTTTGTATTTTGCTTAGAATTATTTTACTTACTTTTGAGTTAAGATTTATTTCTTCACATCTCAAGTGAGAAGGAAATATCTGAAATTATTTTGTCAGTTATTTTGATTATGACAAGTTTTATATGAAAGCTCAGAAAATGACCTGCCTTAAGAAGAATAAAACATGTCACAATTTTGCCCATTTGAATTGATTTAAATATACTCTGATCCTGTTCAAGTTTTATATGTGTAGCAATTTCTTTATTTAGCACAGGGGCGGCAAAGTAGTCGATATCAACTCTCAGGGGTCGATATAGTATAATTAGGGGTTGATGAATGAATACCAATGCTATTCATTTCATTCAATGAATTCGATGCTATTATTTCAAATTTAATGATAACAATTCAGTATGTACAATTTTCATTTGGAATGCCGTTTGTAATTGCAATATAGTAAGTAAAGTTTTTGTAATAGATTATAACTTATTTAATTTCTCATTCCAGCATATTTTTTTAAAATAATTATTTATCTTTTTTACAATTTAAAGTATGCATGTTTCACTATGTGTTACTCATTCTCAGACTTGTGAGAAAGGATTCTTGCTCTGTTTTGCTATAAGATGGCCTCACTGTATACATCTCATCATCGTTAACTTTCCAATTAAGCGTTTCCTATATTTTTCTTAATTCTAATTTTACTTTCTATGGCTCTTTTTTTAAAAATGCAAGTTAAGATTCTGCAAATAAAAGTGCCTGTTCTCCTTTAACCTTTCTATTAGCTATTACTTAAAATAAATATGCTTCAATAAATTCTTTATTGGTTTTGTTTATATCAGTTTCCAGAATTAAATTTTTTAACTCTTAATACTTTCATTTTCTTGTTTATTTTCTGCCCTAATTCTTCAGCAATTATTCTTAATTCTTTTCTAGCTGTGTGAAACATGGTTTTGAAGAATTATAATTTTTTAAACAAATTAACCAAACAAACTATGGAAATAAATGTTGCTGAACCCTTTCGAACAAAATCAAAAGGTTTGCCTTTGTTATAGTTACTTTTGATATTGCGGCTCAGATTTCACATCCAGTTGTCACTGTGTCTGTGTAGATGGTGATTGATTATTTGTCTTAAGACATAAATTTCAGGAAGGAACACACATTTATTTTCATTGAGCATAGAGGTTTAATAGTAGATCACAAGACCCATGGGTGCGATTTCTCAATTTTGGTCACCAACCTAATGTGCAAGTGGCAAGAAGCATCTAGCCAAAAAAACATTCTTTTTCGAGGAGAGTGCAATGGCAATCCTAGTGAGAATGGGAAACACTACTCATAATAAGACTATTGTTGCAAGTTATGTTTCAAGAAGGGTAGCAGGATAAACTTAATATATCTCATTATCCTAAAGATACAAAAGCAGTTTTCCATTGACATTAACAAAGATATGTGTTAAGATCAAATTGTATAATATTTATGTATGTTATATAATTTATTTGAACTTTTTAAAAACAAAGTGCTGTGATTATATTTACAAATGTCAGGCAATCATTGATATGAATTTGAATGCTTACAGATTTGGGAACGAAGGCCTGCTGAGGAATCTCTTTCAAGAAACGGAAGTTGAAGCTCATTTTCTGTAAATAAATATTTTTTATCTATGATAACTTGTTTTTATTTTAAAGGAAATATTTTCATAATAAATAGACCGAATATTTCTTGTTATCAATTGTGTTGCCTATATGTTACAAACGAGAAATATAAATAGCATTATGTTTCTATAAAGATTCTTATGATACCTAATTATAGGCTAGACAAATAATGTAACATTGGGAAAGGCACAATATTTGGCTTATGAAATTCCAGATAATTGACAAATAAAGCATTTATGTAGAATTTGTTGGAGATTTGGCATTGACAATAGTGATATACCCTGCTTACCAATTAGAACTTATAGCTTTCCTTCAAGTACTCAGGAAAGATTTACATTTGGAATTTACTCATGCATGCATTGTTTTCATACTGTCAATGAAATAATCAGCATCTTTACCAAATAAAACTTTTAGACTCTAGCTTATGCAATCTGGCACCTACTTTTTTTCTAATTTTGGGACACTATCCCTCCCATACTTGTCTTTCACAATGTATCCTTTTGAATCCCTGTCATTTAAACAATGGGAATATCCAAGACCTTGTTTGATAATCAATTGTTTGAGGATTCTGTTAGCTCAAACAGTTTTCTTTAGTGCATAACCTTTTAAATAGTTCTGATACTCATGATCTGCTTCAAGTGTTTCAGATTCAGTACTTTTAGACATTTTTAAAACCTTTCCACAGTTGGACAATATATTATTTCAGTATCCACTACTTAACGAGTGTTGACAAAGCAGCAACACACACATTCATAGAAGTGTAATCTCTATACTGTATTACATCTCTATCGTCAGAAGCACAACATTTAATTATTTTATCTTTAGAAGGAACGCTTAATTAATAACACATTATCTGCCTTTTGCATAAGCATTACTTCTGAAATCCCAGATTTTATTTTAGTGATTGGTGTGTGCAGTTCTACTGGACCTGAGTAAATTTAATGTATCACATAATTTGCATGCAGCAGAAAAAACTTTATCAACTAGTTGCTTTTCATAAAGAAATCTAGCATTTATATCAAGATGTTTTTTTTTTTTTTTTTTTTTTTTTTTTTTGAGCTTGAAAATCCTGTGCAAAAGTCCCAATGTTTATGCTTAATAACATTGGGACTTTTGCACATTATGCTTAATAAGATTGGACTTGAGCACAGTTCACATCTAAAGTCTTCACTAAATGGCAACACCTTTATGAAAGCATTTAGGGCTACAGAGTTGTCATAATAAACCAAAGACTTTTAAATCAATTATTTAGTTACCAGGTACTGGTTTATTTTCATACTCTACCATTTCTTCATCGAAAATAGCAGAAATGTTTGACTTTGAGGAACTAGCACAACTATTTTTAGACTTTTTTTTTTTGTAATTGGTGTTTTCTTTTGGCACTAATTCTTCGTTTAGCATTACCCATTTTAAACGAAGGTAATTGAAGCTTTCAGCAGGAATAAAATAATCTTAAACAGGAACATTAATAATAAGCTAAGAAAACAGAATTGAGATATAAACATATTATTTTCTAATTTCTAAAAATATAGTTAAAACCTGTTGTCAATTATATTTTGAAAATTTAATTTTTAAGTGTATTTTTATTTCGTATTGTATTTTTAAACGATATTTCAAAAGATAAAAATGTAAACCATTTTTTCAAACTTCAAAACTGCAGACACACAATTAAGTTTAAATATTTTACACTATGAATTAAAAGTTTTAAAAATTGACATGAATTATTCTTTATATTCTACAAAAACATTTTCTGAAATTTTGGGTTTAATATCTGTTCTACATTCCAAAGCATTAACTAGAGTCTCAGATCTGAATATTATACTTGTATTAGAATTCTTCATATATTGTAGAACCAAAAAATGTTTTTAGGTATTTGTTACAAGTTACTGTTTATTGAAATGACACAGTTATAAAGTGCTTATTTTTTTATGTCTTGATCAAAGTCGATATCCAGTCTCACAAGTCCAGTCTTGGATATTTTTTACCAATTCCAGAAAATGAAAATGTTCGATTAAAAGACTTTAAGGAATCACCAGAAGTTATACATGAATGGAAAAACAAACTTCTGAATTTTTCATATCTTACTTTAACTTTTTCTTTGGTCCTACATCGAATCAATTCGAGACACGTGTGTTCCAAGGTAAACTCGTGGCGTACATCTTGTTTTGCTTTAGTTGAATGGTAATTTAAATTTGAAACTTGCGAATTTTTCGCGTTATCATTTTTACAATTATCGACCTGTGTGGCGACCGGAATGACAGAATAGTTCCACTGTAGCTCATGCATGACGTAAGAGGCGACTAAAATGAGTACCCAGCGTCTTGGAGTATAGCCGGGCACCCTGCCCCTTAAGATTATATCAGGGGACGCCTTTAGGTAAGTACGAGCATTATGACCCCGAGGCACCCTAGAGATCTTTCTTTTCCATGGGATTTACTGTCTTTGGTAAACACGGGGGGTGCACCCCGGGATACCCTAGCTATCCTTCTCTATTTTCGACCCTCCTCCTTGTCTTTCAATTTTTGTCTATTTTTTCCGTTTCTTCACGTCTAGACCACAGTTTAATCTTGTTTGGCGCAACATGGCTAAATCTGGCTCTTGCGCCAATAAACTTTACTTTCTCACTTGATCCTTCTTGTCGATCGCTTTTTTCATTGTTTTAACGTCTAGATCACAGATTTACCTTGTTTGGCGCAGTACGGTCACATCTAGCTCTTGCGCCAATAAAATTTCACTATCATCATCATTTTTACAATTATCACTATTCATCTCTTCGAAACGCATTCGTACGACTAGCTTACACTCCTCTCGAAAATCTAATTATTCTCGTGCAACCGAGCGTCATGGCATAGTCATCATTTTCGGAATTATCGTCGATTAAATTAATATAACGTTTAGTATCTTTGACCTTGCATCACACTCGTCGTATTCTACTACAAATGGCGCCCGGAAATTTTTGTGGCCTCGGTAGCCTAGTGGTCATGGTTTCAGATTCGTGGTCGACCCGTGTGGTGACCGGGGATGACAGAATAGTCCCACTGTAGCTCATGCATGTCGTAAGAGGCGACTAAAATGGGTATCCAGCGTCTGGGGGTATAGCCGGGCACCCT